>JAPQNM010000043.1:18066885-18089385 GCA_029783475.1 Metacarcinus magister | reverse complement strand
AAAATGTGTAAATGTGTTGTAGTGTAGTTTTACATGTATATACTGTAGTTTTATAAGTATGTTCCTTAAGAAAGAACTCATAAGGAGGGTGAGTGAATATATGAAGAAAAAAATAATAATAAAAAATAATAAATAAATAAAAAATTAACACAAATGTACCCCATACACAATAATATGACAACAGAGAAAAACAAAAGCTAGCATTTTTTTTTTTACTTATTTTTGTTGTCCCTTAGCCAGTACCTTTTCAATGTAAAAAAATAAATAAACAAATAAAAGCAAGAATTGCCCACTCACCTACAGTCTGGCAGGTGGAGATAAGTCTGCTGTTGGATATGACGCCAAACTCCTCCACCTTCGAGGAGAGGAACACACTAGTAGGGGCCAGCAGGAGTGGGTCAATGCAACGCAAAGAGTTACGAGCATAGAATCGCTTCAGGAAAGTGGTGGCGGTGGCGATGACTTGTTGCCGCAGCTTTAGAGTCTCTCCGAGCTGCTGGATGACTGCAAGGGTGGAGGAAAGGAAAGAAATAATGGTATAAGATAGCAAGAGATATAACATTGCAGCAGAGTGTAATAGGTTGAAAACAGTCAGTTAGAGGATGGGAGTCAATAAGACCAAAAGCTTTTGACTCAACCATGTTTAGCAACTTTGTGTGTGGAGCCACCCAGATTTTCTGAAATCCGGAAAATTGAGGGTCCATAGTGTTTTTTTTATTTCATAGCCATCTGGTAAGTTCACTAAACAATATTCTATCCACTATAAGCTTGCACCTGGAACCTAAATAGGTTTTATAACAAAGTATCAGTTTTTTGTTGAAAGGAAGAATATTCAAGTGGGATAAGTCTAGTTTTCTTTCCCTTGGTATTGTATGCTTGAAACTATATAAAATATCACCAAAAATATCACCACTATGGAATGATGTCATAGTATAAAGAAGTGATTAGTGACAAACCGAACAAATAATTGAGGTCATTATTATCATGTAATGCAAGAAGACAGCATGCATGACACACACACACCACACACACACACACACACCACACACACACACACACTTGCCATTGGTTGCCTAGCCAGTGATGTCAAATTTAATGCCACCATACTTACAATTAGTGAAAAAGATCATAATCTTTTGGTATTCGTCCTCGGTGAGCACCTCCAGGTCTAACCGCCTCTCCTGGATCAGGTCTTGGCTGTCCAGGATCCATTGCTGACTGTGTCACAATAAACACATTCAATTACAATAACATACAAACCACACACATCATACACATTAGGCATCGCCACACACACTAATCCAAATTGCTTTAAGTAAATTAAAACACAAACCAACTTTCCCCCTCCCAACCAAACAAGAAAAATTACCATCATGCATGTTTGAGTTCTTCTACATCCTATTCAAGATGAGGAATAACAAGTGCCACATATAATTGTTTGAAATTTTTTTTGTCTCACTCATGGCAATTTACTAACTCCCTTAGGTAAATGTATCAGTGTTCCAAAACACAACGTGGCATTACAAAACCAGATCTGGCATATAATAAATTTTTACCTATTTCATTGTATAAATGTAGTCTTTCTGAGAACTTTGAATATTGAGCTGGCTCCGAAAATAAATAATTGGCACAGCTAACAGGTACGGCAGCCGTAACGTGGTGATTTTATAAGAACTTCCGACAAGTAAGCGCATTATAAAGGCGAGATATCTAATGGGTCGTCTTACGAATCTATACCCCAATGTGTGAGCAACTGTACATCACAGGGTGTGGAGGCGAGTCCAAGGGTAGACGGGATGCAGGATTCCATAATTATACCAACAAAATATAGTATGTGAAAAAAAAAAATCAAAAAGAAATTTATCTCATTTTCATTCTGCCTTATATATATAAAGTCCAAATATTGACCCTTACTTGCACCAACACATGTTCTTTACAAACACTGCATCATTATGGTTCATTGTAAGCATATTATTGATTAAAATACACTTACTAGTGAGCGCTCTGCCAGAAATTCCCTGCCATCTTTTGGTCGCTGTGTTGACGATCTTAATTTCGATCTTGATTCCACAGGTGACTTTTGGTTCTTCATTTTGATTCCACAGGTGACCTGTAGTTCCCTACAAGTCAAGCCTTTGTAGTGGCAGCATCTGTGAGGAAGAAAAAAAAGGAAAACAAAACAATCTTCCACTTACTCAGTCCCACACCTTTCAATGTTCTGTCTATCCCACTTTTCCAAATTTCCAGTCTCTCACATCCAACATACCGAAAAAAACGCGCGTGTGACCGCGCCTTCTCTGCTTCTGTTCATCACCTCCACACTTTCTCTCCCTTCAGGAAATATTATACAAAATGTGGATGGTAAAATGAAAAGCTCCACAGCATTGGAAGAGCAATTCAGTGGATGACTGGATGAAGGTGTAGAACAAATAAGTATGAAGTAGTGGGAGGTACTTGGTAGGGAATGCATGGCTGTTCCAAGCATAATGTATGGATTAGAAACGATGCCTTGGAGGAAGAACGATTCAGAGAAACTAGCTGGAGGTAATTCAGGATAAAGTAGAAAGAATAGCTCTGGTTGCAAATAAGTATATGTAGCTGTGAAGGCAATACGGGGAGATGTTGGATGGAGCACCTTTGAAGAAAAATTATGGAGGTTGTGCTGAGATACAAAGTGAGGTTAGAAAAGATGAATGATTGTAGATGGGCACGGAAGGTGTATGAATAGAATGATGGAAAAAGTAGGTGGTACAAAATATCAGAAAGAATGGCAGGTAGACTAGGCAAGGTAGAAGTGTTCAGAGGGACATGAGATAAGGATTGGAGCAAGTGTAAATGAAAAAAAGAGATAGAGAAGTATGTGGGAAAGTAAGGCTTGTTTGAATGGTGTTCAAAGATGGCAGAAAAGAGTACACTTGACTGGTATGTAAGTAAAGCAAAGCAACAAAATGAATGGTCCTATGATTAAAGTTTGGGAAGTGAATTGTTGTTTAAGGCAAGGTCAAAATCACTGGAGGTGTATGCTAAAGTGTATAGATGGCCGAATGAAGGGAGTAAGATATGCAAGATGTGTGATGAAGGGGTGGAGGAGACAGTACAACACTTGGTATTGTACTACAAACGATATGAAAGAGAGAAGAGAGATATGTTGGATGTAGTTATGAGAGAGAGAGAGAGGTATGGATAATTGGAACGATTTACAGCTGTTCTGGAGTGAATCTTGTATGATGAAATACATACTTGGACTGGATACAAGATAAGGACCACCGAAAAGGGCGTCAATAGAAAGTGTGAAAGAGTTCCTGGAATAAAAAAAAAAAACATGGACAAACAGAATGGAAGGGTGTGCGTGTACGTGAGAGAATGACAGATACAGTAGAATGAGTGTGCATGAGTATGATAGTGAGTGGTGAGTGAGGGGGATGTGGGGTAATAAGGTCAGTTATCCCATCCCTCTCAATAAATATGGGAGAGCGCCGAGTCAAAGGCCATAAAGATAATTGGTCGAAATAAGAGACTCCTAACCAAGTCCAAGCCCTTCAAGTCCTGTGTGTCGGCCACGCAGCACGTGTGTGTTCTACAGCTGCTACAAGGGAGCCAAATTCAACTTTATTAGGTACTTTTTAGTGTTCTGACGTGTGTTTAATACATATTGGTTTATGTAGAGTGTGTAGGAGTAGCATGGTTGTGGTGGGGTAACACAGGTGAGGGTAGTGTGGCCAGACGAGTGTGTTCGCGGGGGTGGTGGCACCAACGTGATGGTGTGTTGGTTCACCTTAAAGTGTTATCCAAGGGCCAGGCAGGCGAGGCTGTACTGCTCTAGGTGCCTCGGTGTGTGCTGTGGCTCAACATAGTATCGTTCACAGTTTTTTTTGTGATTATATCTTCGGTAAATCTTTATAACAACCCCTTCAAACCTTGTTCTACCTTGTTGTAGTCTTGATGTAGGCATCAGTCTGGCAGTCAGGCACCAATCTGGGGAGCCGCCTTTTCCACACTTTCGCTCAGCCTTGAGGTATTGGATCTGTAGGTTGGCCCGTGTGGTATTGGAGGCTCATCAGGTATTTCTTGTAGTACCTTATCTAGCCTCAGCTTGAAAGTTTCTGTGCTGCACTTTGTTGTGTCTCTGGCTGGTTTACAGTCCATCCGCCCAAGTGACGATGCGCCCCAAGTCCATTCGCCCCAGGAGGTGGGGCGAATCTACTAACTAACCTAACCTACCTATAGTATATAGTATTTGTATGAGAGTTGGGGCGCAACGACTTGGTTGTGGGGCGCATCAACTTCCCCACGAGTAGATGTGCCCCAACTTACGGGGCGAATGGACTTGGGGCGCATCGTCACGGGGGCGGATGGACTTGCTACCCTCTGGCTGATCTTGGCAGGCAGTTGAACAGTCTGGATGCTGTATTACAGAAACTCTCTGCCTGGATTGTTTTAATTCCTTGGGAGGTGCTGTTAACTGATTTTCTTTGACAAACCCGCCCCAACCTTGGGAGTTCCCTGCTCTGGATGACCTCCTCACTTTTAAGTGTTGGGTTTGGCACCCTCCCTTCCAGAACCAATCAGATTAATTTTTATTGTTGTACACAGGATATTTACTGTACTGAAGATTGTGAAGTTTTTAGTGAGCGGTCGATGCCTTACTTAGGTTAGGTTGGGGGGTCAGTTTAGGTTAGGGTTGTTGTTGGGGGGGTCATGTTAGGTTAGGTTGTGAGCGTCGGGGGAGGGAGGTGGAGCCCCTTGGGTCAGTTTAGTTTAGGCGACCACTCAACAAAACCTTCACAGATGTTCAGTACAGTAAGTATCCTGAGTAGTGGCAACTCAAATTATTCTGATCGGTTTGAAGGTGGTGTTCTGCAGATTTACCATATCTTTACCTATGCTTTTAACTCTTGGTTGCCTTTCAAAAAATAATAATAATAATTACAGGCAAAATTGTGTAGATATGTAGGCAAACTGAAATCTTTCTCCCTAAGATATTTACTAGCGAGTTCATTTGCAACAAGGTTCTGAAGTTATTTTTTAAGATTTTTTTTTTTTTATTCAACTGATTTTTTAGTTCATATTTGGGGCAAAACACTTGTTTCATCAGTTTAAATGAGGTGCCAAGTCAATCGGATCACATCTAAAACACCAGGAAAAACCAATTTTCCTTAAAGAAACCTCAGTAAAGATTCTTAAAAGTTACATACCATGCTTTTCAACACAATTTTTTTTTCTCCCGAACCTCTCCCCTTAGCCCGTCACCAACCCCACGCTGACTTGCCTGTTCTTGATTTTTTTATTTTTTTATTATTAAGTAAAATTTAGTAAAAACACTTAAGAAATAATCATTTAGGACCTTACACATATCCTCCCCCAAACTTACCATCTCCTACTCACCTATTTTCAATGGACCCACCAACTCCCTGCTTTTTATTCTATATACTTGAAAAAATCCCTTAGGGTCAGTCTTTACCTAGCTACCTTAATCTTGTTTTTTTTCTTTGCTGTTCATGTTAGCTTCTTGACTGTCCTAGCTAGTTAATATACTATTCCCTATAATCCTCCTGACCTGCCTTAACCCTTTTATACATGTTTCTTTTCAGTCTTATGATGTCCTTTAATCTGGTAGTCATTCATTGTGTGATCTTATTGCCCTATAAGGAATGACAAGCTCCATCCTGTGAGAGATGTAAAAACTGCCGCTGTGAGGCTGGTGTACTTCTTAATATATACCACCGTCACTACCAAGCTTTTCCTCCTTTTTTAGATAAATTTCTGGTGTTTGTACATTTTCTAAGTTAAACACACAGGAACTCTTCCAATATCTCAACAAAACAACAACTTAGCACCATATGACCATTGATGTCTGGCGCTTACTTTATTCCCATTAACTCATTCACTCTCCCTTATACAAGTTAAAGTGTATGTTTCTTTTCAGCATCATGAGACACGTAGCCGCCTACCTGCTGGCCGCCATGGGCACTGGCGTACCCAATGCTACCTCCATCAAGGCTATCCTGGGCAGCGTAGGGGTGGAGGCTGATGAGAAGCAGCTGACTGTCCTTCTGGATAAATTGTCCGGGAAGAACCTTGCCCAGCTCCTTCTGGACGGTGAGTCAAGGATATCTCACTAAATAAGCTGATCACTTTTCAATTCATGTTCATTCCATCATTCTTTTAAACGTTTCTTTAACCTTCCGTTCTATATATTTATTTACCTAGTCATTCATCTATTTATCTTTTTTTTATTATTATAGTGACGTCATTTTGTTAGGTTAAGTAATGGAAAAACAATACATTATTTTGTCAGTATCTTTATTTCCAAAATAATAAGAAAATATTTTTGGAGATCAAACGGGTTGTATGGGAGAGTGAAAGCAGGTTATGGTTGAATGTTAAGTGAGGAGGAGGATGTAAGGAAGGAATGGGTGGAGCATTTTGAGAGATGCTCAATGAAGAGGAAGGGATAGAGAGGCTGAGATTGTTACACTTGGAAGGGAGCAAGAACTCAATGTGCTAGTAGAGTTAAATGCTTGATGGATTACAAAGGAGGAAGTATATTAGTGATAATTATGAGTGACTAGCAAGTACACAGTATCTATCATAAAAACTTGGCTAGAAAGGAATCAAGCCATCACTGGAGATGATAGTACATGGAATGCTTGTGTAACATAATTTGCATACAAACAGTAATTCCTAAACCTATATTAGTAAATAAAATTGGAGGAGTATGGAATGTGAATGTAAGAATGAAGGGAATGGATGTAAGAGGTAAAGAGGAGGTGAAACGAGTATGGAAGTCACTTTGAATGTTAAATAAGAGGACATAAAAGGAAGCAATAGTGTGCATGTGTGGAAAGTGTGTGAATGTGCAAGAAGGAATTGATAGAAAGGAAGTAAAGAAAGCAATAGACAAACTTAAAGTGTATTAAAGCTGCAGGTGTGAATGGAATCACTGGAATTGTTAAAATATGAAGGATAAACAGTAGTAGAACGAATTTTTCCTTGCTTGGAGACAGAAGTACCAGATGAGTGGAAAAACCACCGGAACTAAGGTTAGTTAGTTCAGCTGTTAAGACACTGTACCTCCAGCTACACTCAGAATAAACCTTGAGTGGCTGCCTACCTGTGTACTTCACCTTCACTGGTCATCACTTGAACTAAAACAAAATAGATATTTTGTCATCGCTGCCAATTCTTCCTCTCCGAGGTGAAACCAACTGGAAGTATCTATCTAGATTATACCATGACAGAAAGATGATGTGAAGAGGTGGTACCTTTAAGCACTCATGTTTGTTAGTGGCCTTGTCCCATAGCCATGAGGGACCACGTAGGACATTCCATGCTTCATGCTAATATTAGGGCATGGAAATCAATCTCACCTCGCCCCACACCCATTCATCACCCATGCTGAGTTATAGTGTGTTATGGTGGACAAGGATCATCATGAAACCTTGTATATCATTATTATCCGATGCCAAAACAATTATTTGTGAAGCAAAGGATGGCAATTAACATGACCTGAAGCATGCTACACCACCAGGAATTGTGTTCACTTGAAAATGAAGTGTTAGTTATTATGGTTGCCTTTCCCTTGGCTGCCAGTGTGGGATGTATCCTGGATTTAGGAAGCATGCACAGGTTGTGAGAAAGTAGGAAAGAAAATCAGAGAATAAAGGCAACTCGTGAATTGTTTGCCCAATAACTGGTAAAATTTTGTACACAATTGTGAGTCTCTGTGTCCTGTGGAGAGCTCGGTGGCCCATCACCTGTACAAGGGAGAGGGTGCATCATTTATGAGTAGACATTTTTTATTATCAGATATTCTTTCTAGCTCTATCACAACTCTTGCATGTTCTGGGATGGTGTTCAAATACTGACAGTTGATGAAAGGGCAAGCAAGCAACAGGAAGATTAAAAAAAGGGGATAAAATAATCCCTCCGAACTAGATACTATAAGTATCTAGTATAATTCTGGGATTAACGAGAGCGCTGCCTCTCTTACCAAGTTAAGCTGTGGTGAGCCAGGATTGAACTCCCAACCTTTAGGTCACAAGCCGAGTACTGCACCACACAGTCACCTAAGAGGAAAAAATTTCATCATAAGATTTATATCCATACTGGTCACGGCCGCCTTCCCAATTGCTGGTTCTGTACAGTAAAAACAATGTGGGCCCCTTGAAGGATGATTCTCACCATAGATCATTATCATTAAATATTTTTTTAGCAATTTATTGACATAAGGCAAGGGACCTCCGGATGCGGGTGTCTCAACCTCACTGTGACGACTATACAAACAACTTCTAAATTATACAATGCTCAAATATAGTGCACTTAGACTTAAGAGGAAAAAAAATTGTATTAAATATCTATTTATATACCCAGCTTACATTACCCTTAGCAGGGCTTGCTCTGGACATTTAAAATTTGTAGCCAAATTAAAAAAAAGCTAGCCAAATTATGTTACAAAATACAATATACTGTCGCCAAAAACATTTGCCGATGAGATATAATTATCGCCATTGTTTTTATTTTATTACATATGGCGAAAATGGCGAGCGCCAGCGCGAGTCCTGCCTAGAGTCTAGTAGCCTAAGCAAGGTGTCTTTGGATTTGGGGAGAATTCAATATTGCCTTTCCTTTTAGGCCTTGTCTCATAGTAGGAACAAATATTAGAGAGGAGGCACTCCCCACCTCACTCATTCCATCCTTCTTAGTTGCCTTTTATAACACGCTGGGAATACGGTGGCAGTAGTATTTATTTTTTTCTGTATCTTACTTTAAACCAATATTATCTCATTTGATTTAAGTCGTGGAACCATTTTTAAGTACCTAATTGACAATCATCTTATCATATAATGGTGAAAAAATTGGGTATGACAGGCAATTAGAGGAAAAATTAATATAAATGATCTACAAATGAGGTAATTAACGATGTATATGTTTCAGGTTCTGCCTTGATCTCCTCCATGCCTTCATGTGGTGGTGGTAGTGGCGGTGGTGGTGGTGGTGGCGGTGCTGCTGCAGCTGCTGGTGGCGACGCCGCTGCTCCAGCTGCTGAAGAAAAGAAGGAAGAGAAGAAGGAAGAGCCAGAAGAGGAGTCTGATGATGATATGGGCTTTGGTCTCTTTGATTAAATAAAATTGAATTAGTGAAATATACATTTTTTTTTCTCTCCAGCATATGAATACAATAATTTTGGATTAGGTTTTGTAGTATCTGAATCAAGTGTCATATTTATGTGATAATGTTATAATTAATTTTAAAATGTAGTGCATTGATACGTAGTTAATGGGAGTATGCAGATAATAGAGCAAAAGGCTATTAGCAAGAGTTTGGGAGTGGTTGAAAGGTTGTGGGAAGTGAATGTGTGAACTATAGAGGTATCAATTTTTATTTTAGTATAGCTGGAAAAGTTAATTCTCCTAATGTATCCACAAGCCCTAGTGAGTGTGTGGTGGCATGGTAAGAAGGAATTGAGGTAACAATGTAGAAGCTATATTTGAGCTGCTAAGTCTTATACCAATCACATAACTTAATCCAAGACAATGGATCAGAATTATTTGTTGGGGACTGTAGCTAAATGGTTGCAGGAATTTCAAGCTACATCAAGTAATTTTTGTCCAGAGACGCCGGAACATCAGTTGACAGAAAATAAGTGGTTTACCTGTATATATAAATGAATACTTACATGTTAGTTTCATACTGATAATCTGGCCACAATTAAACTTGCTGCCAGCCACCAAGGGGAACAGTCCATCACCCAAGCCTGTAATATGGTGTAGCATGAGGAAGTGAATTTTGTGAAGGTAATACAATAGTTAATGCAACACTCAAACTACAGTTATCTTAAGTAAATGTTTACTGAAATTTTTCCATACAAGATTAAACTGTAACCCAACCTCTAGAATATCACTTCATAAAAAATACAGCATGATTACAGATAGAGAATGTCAATACAACTGATAAAGAACCACTGCCTTGGAAGAGGATGTACATTTAAGAAACAAGTAGGAAAAAGTTGCAACAAAACTGAAGGTAGACAATATGAAGGAAAAGTAGGAATACAAGAATGGAAAAAAAAGAAACTTGTGCAAATATTAGAAATGGATGAAAAAGCAATACAAAACTTGGTTGGTTAAGTGGTTTAAGTTATTAAGCAAAAGAGAACATTATCAAAGATGCTGTGGAGAAAATTACTTCTATTCGGCTAAAAATATACATGAAAATTAAGATAAGCTTCTTCATATGTATAATAGGGAGTTGTGTAAAGACATGTATCAAAATAACCACAAATAAATACAACCTACAAATAGGAGAAAAATATAATGGATAAATGCAACGATGAACCAAAACTTTTCTACAAATGTCTTTTTATGTTAAGAACTTAAGACACAGCATATGTGTGTTTTTATTTGTTGTTTGTGGCGTCTGATGAGGTAGAAGCCAACCTTCTCACTCCACTGGATCTTATCACAATGGAATGTCAAGTATCTGGAATAACTTGTGCGTGATTTCAATCCACTTGACAACATTTGAAAACTGTAACACTACAAATTGGCTTTGGAAGTAGGACCTGTACTACTAACATACACTCACGATCACCAGTGCTGAATAAGGTAAAGCAGATAGTTGTGTGTAGGTACTCACCATGATTCCAAACATCCAGTAACCTGAGGTGGTGTGGGCATAACCTAAGGTCGAGAGAGCATGTGCAGCAAACACAGATTGGTTGGGAGTGACATACTTGAAGGCATCTGAAACACACAAAAAGTATACATTTAAGTAGTTTGAATACTCTTCCATCTATCTATACCTCAGACACCTTCTTCGCCTCCAGGAACTTTACTCGAGAGGACGGCCACAGCATAAGAGCCTTCACGCCTTCACCTTCCCTTGTTATCTCTCTCCCTCCAATACTCATTCACACTGTCCCTCCACTTCACTAACTGCTCTTCAACTTCACTCATGTACACTCTCTTAACAAACCCATTCTCATCACATGTCCAAACCATCTGAGTCTGCTACGCTTTACTCATTTAAACTCCACAATATATTCCTTTTATCATTACACTGATGCTATAGTTCTCATACACACTATCATTGCTCTCTTCATCTCATCTTGACACTCCACACACACTCCTTACACTGTACATATTCTTGACTGCTGTGTTGCATTCTACGTCCATGTTTCTGATGCATATGTCAGAGTAGGGAGGATAATAATATTCTTTATACACCTCTTAGCTTCCATACTTACATTCCTCCCTTCCATAACCCTCTTCAGTGTCTCTATGACCTGTGTGTGTTCCTTTGACTGTTCTCTCCCTTACCTTGCCTTCCATGCCTCCATGCTTACACAAGGTTGATCCCAAGTACTTAAACTCTCCCTTCCATCATGTCCACTTCCTCTAACATGATCCGGGTCTCTTTCACACTGCATTTTTACTCTACAAGTTTCATAAAATCAACCTCACAAACATCATCTTCCTATTGTTGGTATTTTCTCTCAACATTCTCCTAACACCACTCTCTCCTTCCCACATTTCTCTTTTGACCTTTTTCCAAAATTGCTTCTTATTTTACTGGTAATTTACTGATAACTTCCTATCAAAATGAATGAAAGAATGTAGAAATTTGTCCATGAAAGCTCAAAACACTGCACATGATTGAACATAATTACCATGAAAAATTGACACTGCAGTATATTGAGTCATTTTATGAGGGATTTCTGCCGGCAGCACAGTTTGCACCACAATGTCATGGCATCGAAGTGTGTGCCGCAGATCTTCAGAATAACTCTTGAGGAAAAACTGAAAAACAATTATATGCATTACTTTATAGTTTTGAAATTGGTAAATGGTAAATTTTTATTTACCATTTATCATTTTCAAAATATAGCAAATCAAAATGGGTTTGTGTTTTTGACACCGGTGTGTTTTTAATGCCGGGAAATATAGTAATTTCTCATAGAGAATTCTGGATGTCAAACAAACTAGAAACAGTTGGTCCATGCCAAGAATATTTAAGAAGTAAAGTCAGGCTAAACAACAGTAGTAATAAAGATGTGACAGTATGAGCAAACCTCTTTTTCTGTGTTACAACTAGGTAAATAAATACATGTAACAAAAATATCATCTGCCAACAATAAGTGATTCTTCTCCCACTTTCCCTCAACTCTATATTTCCAAAGATAATATAACCATGCACTGTCCCACATACCCACACACAACACAAACAGCAAGGTAAGCTGTGAGCCACCTTCTTCAGTGTAAACTTGAACCCAGATCCAAAGATCACCACTAAGCACACACTAACACTACACGACATTCAGAGTAACTCTTCAACATGATTGTACATTGTATACAACCTAACACCTTCTTTCTCACACTGCATGCACTCCACACACCTTGGCTGCTGTGTAGACATGAAACCTTGACAGACTTAGTGTTGGTGCGGGTGAACACACGTTAACCACAGCACCTTTGTGTCGGCCCATCATGGCAGGCAGCACCAGGCCTGTAATGGCCGGCACGTAGGCCACACCCACACCTAACGGCCGCCACACATCAGGCCGGGCTAACCCATAAATTATTGACGTGTCAGAATTCATCCCCGTGAGGTTATTGACTGTGGAGAAAAAACATGTAATTAAAATAATATTCTCTTGATGATTGTCAGGTTGGTATTTTTTCCTCATAATGAGATTCACTGTATTATAAGATTACAGGAATCATATAAATAGCCACATTTTATTCTATGCAGAACACAATGAGTGCTCTCCACAACGTAGGTTTATTACATATTATAAAGATTATGAAACTTACCCAAAATTCCAATCTCCTTGCCAGCCAACCTCCGTCTGATGTCATCAATTTTAAGTTCGCCAGCGTACATTTTGACGTTCATTGTCTCCACTTGTACGCTGTGCTTGCTTCCTGCCGAGTCAATAGTCACATTTAGTTACAATATGTGAAATTATGTAAATATGGATCAAAAATTAATAATAAAAAAAAAAACTACACCTATTCAATCAAAACTTTTATAATGCACACTGTTGCATTCAGGCTTTTATGTTATGGACATTATATAAGGTTTGAATCATTGTACTGAGTCTGAATTAGATCATAAAAACTTTAAATAAAGCTTTTTTACCTTAACTATAACAACTCAAATATTCATATCAACACAATATTACTAGTAAGTTCACTAATCTTTATGGAGGATAAGGTATGGAAAATAAAACACTTTTAAATGTAATGAAATGGTTAGTTGAATCCCAATTACTGTTACTCTAGTTGTCCATCTAGGAGTGATCATCAACTCAGCCTGTGTGACTTACTGTATGTCCATCCATACTTATAACCATCACCATCACCTCCAACACAATAAAAGAAAAACAATTAATAAAGTGGAAAATATTGTAAAATCAGGCATATGTTGGACAGACGACTGAATTACTTTTAGTTGAGGCTTTTTATTTTTGAAAGTGAATTACATTACTATATTCTGCTTTCTTTCTGATGTTACTCCCTTTGTTTGGGAAATGTGCAACAGTTAAAAGAAAGTATTGTAAGCAAGGAGTCCTAGTTTGTGAGAGTATCAGGTGTGTCAGGTTCCTCGAGTGAGTAGTAGTGACTGTAAGGTTGAAATTTATTGCAAGTCTCTCACTGCACTTCGGTGATTTAATTGCCAAATGAATTTTATAAGAATATGATTTAATTGTGACTCCTAATGGGTACCAAGGGAAACCTGGGGAAGGTAAACTGTGGAAACTCGTATGTCACAGTGGCCCTGTGTCCCGGGGTAATGGATTACTTTCCATCACAGGCTCAAAGGCCAATGTGATGGCAGATGAACGCCTGCACCTATGCGCAGCTATAGCATGTCAACACATTTTACCTTTACCTAACTAGGAAAATTCAAAGGAAAGATTCATAGGCTGAGAGATAGGAAGTCTTCCACAAAAAAAATTTACAATTGTAACAGACAAAATCAGTTCCTTGTTTAAAAATTGAAGACTATTTTCAGTTTACTTCCCTTTTCAGAATATAGATACTTTTGACTGAAGTTGTTATGAAAATGGAAGAAAGAAATATAATTAATATTATTTCAAAATACATAATTTATAACAAGAACCACAAATTCTTAACCTATTCTACGTACTGATTTCTCGGGCAAACTCTTCCAAGTCTTCCAAGTCTTCATAGCTGACTGATATGAGGAACACATTGATGCCCTTGCCAGCCAACACGTCTGCATAGCCTCGGCTCAACCCATCCTCTGCACCTACTATCACTGTGGGAGGATCAGTGGGAATGTTAACACTCATGTCTATACAGTTTCACCCAAACATCAGTTATTAAAGCAAAACAAATTCAATGCAAGTTGGTAAATTTTATATTCCTACTGAATTTTTAAATATATATATATATATATATATATATATATATATATATATATATATATATATATGTATAAATAGTATATATATATATATATATATATATATATATATATATATTATATATATATATATATATATATATATATATGTATATATATATATATATATATATATATATATATATATATATATATATATATATATATATATATAATATATATATATATATATATATATATATATATATACATATATACATATATATATATATATATATATATATATATATATATACATATATATATATATATATATATATATATATATATATACATATATATATATATATATATATATATATATATATATATACATATATATATATATATATATATATATATATATATATATATATACATATATATATATATATATATATACATATATATATATATATATATATATATATATATATATATATATACATATATATATATATATACATATATATATATATATATATATATATATACTATATATATATATATATATATATATATATATATATATATATATGTATATATATATATATACATATATATATATATATATATATATATATATATATACTATTTATACATATATATATATATATATATATATATATATATATATATATATACATATATATACAATTTCCAAACTATATAATCAGCCCCAAACATTGATAATATTGTTCCTTCATACTTGATGTCCTTTGCCTAAGTGTGCACCTACCTGCCCATGTTCCAAACTCCCTCATTAGATTCCTCCTGAACAGCTTGGGCCACACATGAGTCCTCACACCCGTCACAAGGTCACATGCAGCTGATACAGAAATCTTCCCCAGGTAGATGAAGCCCACCAAGGACAGTGCTTCTTCCACTCGCCTAAGTGTTTGCAAAACATCTCTGATGAGCCACTTAGCTGAGTCCACTGCCATTGCCATTTTTGTCACGCTCACACTCTAGAACCATGAAAACATCGACAATAATTCTTCACTCCATTTTATTTTGTTTAGGGATGTAACACTTACGAGTTGCACCTCATCAATAAAAAGAGTATGCGAGTGAAATCAAGTGTCATAACAGGATAGAAGGACCACATGAACGATTGAAGGACAGGATAAAAATAACATGAGTGTAAGACTGCTATAAAATGACTTACAACTATATCTGTCTTTGTTTTGTTTGTACTATTAACACTGGCTCACAAAATCGATCCACTAACAATCCCACTTAACTTAATGTATTTTAATGACACGTGTTCTCCCTCCTTCCATAGCATTATGACAAACACCTTGTACCATTCCCCAAGGCACTGGTACACGCTGCTCCACCACA
The DNA here is from genome assembly GCA_029783475.1 of Metacarcinus magister. Classification (NCBI taxonomy): domain Eukaryota; kingdom Metazoa; phylum Arthropoda; class Malacostraca; order Decapoda; family Cancridae; genus Metacarcinus; species Metacarcinus magister. The sequence continues at coordinate 18,073,608 of JAPQNM010000043.1, read as the reverse complement.
GTCAAAGTATTCACTATTATATCAAGTCAAACCAACCTTCCCGGCGTGGCACCAACCTCTGATGTTGACGTCGGTTAGTGAACGTTAACCAACATTACACAGATTATACACATCTCTCCCCTATGCACCAGCTCAGAGACGAGGCAGGGTTTTTTTTTTTTTATTATTAATTTATAAAGAGACGAGGGAGGAAACAAAGATGTGATTGTAAAGATGGTGTAAGGATCAGTGATTTAAGAAGGAAGGTAGGAAGGAAGAGAGGGAAGGAAGGAAAGAACGAAGAGAGAGGAGGAAGGAAGGGAAGGAAGGAAAGAGGGAGGAGGGAAGGAAGAAGGAAGATAAGGAAGAAAGGAGAGAGAGGGAAGGAAGGAAGGAAGGAAGAAGAGATATATAATAGATCAAATTCTTATGGTAACCAAAAAGAATAAAACGAGAGAGAGAGAGAGAGAGAGAGAGAGAGAGAGAGAGAGAGAGAGAGAGAGAGAGAGAGAGAGAGAGAGAGAGAGAGAGAGAGAGAGACTATTATTATACTACTACTACTACTACTACTACTACTGTTACTATTACTACTATTCCTACTACTACTACTACTACTACTACTATTACTAATACTACTAATACTACTATTACTACTATTGCTATTATTCCTGTGTTGTGTTGTGTTGTGTTGTGTTGTGTTGTGTTGCGTTGCGTTGCGTTGTGTTGTGTTGTGTTGTGTTGTGTTGTGTTGCGTTGTGTTGTGTTGTGTTGTGTTGCGTTGCGTTGTGTTGTGTTGTGTTGTGTTGTGTTGCGTTGCGTTGCGTTGTGTTGCGTTGTGTTGCGTTACGTTGCGTTGCGTTGCGTTGCGTTGCGTTTATCTTGAAAATGATAAGATTACACCACCTTTTGTTGGGTCTCTGTAATCTCCCCGGGACAAAATTGATCCGGGTCATAGCAGGCGGCCTGACAGGCTGTCTGATGGCGAGAGGAAGCCAACCAGTGGCGTCCCGTCCCCCTCTTCCATCACTTGTGACGGCGGCAACCAGATGAGCTGGGAACGATCCAATGAAACTTTCTCGAGATATACTTATTTGAATGGTGTAATACTGAAGAGAACATTCACAGTAGACAAACAATACCAATAGACGTTGAATTTATGTGAAGAAGAAAAAATGTATCAAGAGAGAGAAGTAAATAGACAAATGGTCAATATGAATAAAGAAAGATGAATTAATCTCAGTATAGTATCTGTGTTGGTAACTGACAAGGGTGATAAGAACATAAGAAATGAGGAGACTGCAAGAGGCCAGTTAATGACCTACACGAGGCAGCTTCTTGTCCCCCACCCTTGTAATAATCCAATATTTAGCCATCCCACCTGTCATCCCTATCCATACTCTGATCCAACCGTCTTTTAAAGCTACCTATTGACTCAGCACTTACTACGTGTCTACCCAGCCTATTCCAATCGTTCACCACTCTGTTAGTGAACCAATATCTACCTATGTCTGTCCTGAATCTAAGTTTTTCTAGCTTGTACCCATTTCCACGTGTCCTATCCTGACTACTAAATTCTAAAACCCGATCAATGTTTCTCTTATTAATTCCTTTTACCCATTTGAAAACCTCAATCCTATCCCCTCTTGCCCCCCTTCTCTCTAGGGAGTGGAGATTAAGACGTTTTAATCTATCTTTGTAGGGTAAACTTCTCAGCCCCTGAATCATCTTGTCATTCTTCTCTGGACTGCCGCCTCCAAGGAGCCTATATCCTTTCTATAATAAGGGGACCAAAACTGAGCTGCATAATCTAGGTGGGGTCTTACTAGCGCTAAATACAACCTCAGAATGACCTCAGAACTTCTATTTGTCACACACCTACTAATAAATCCCAGTATCTTGTTGGCGCTATTTCTAGCTATAATACACTGTTCCCTGGGGCGCAAGTCACTGCTTATTTGAACTCCTAAGTCCCTCACACTATATGGACCAATAAGCTGTCATAGCGTTTTCCACGGTAATTTCGTTATGGTCAACGCTGACTGAGCCTGCCGCTGTAATATATCGGTGCTCGCAAGTGGAGATGCAAAACGGAGAGAGAAAAAAAAAAGCGCATCAGCGGCCGGCAAACAGTATCGGAAACCAATACTGGAAAGCAACGGAGCCTCGAGTGTGTAATGGATGCATGAAAGGCCGTGGGGCGTAGAAATAAGGTGAGGTCAGACCAGGTAAGGCAAAGAGGCCAACCATCTACACCACATTACTCTCGACGTCACATCACTCACTAGCTTCACCGATTAGGATCCAAATTCTCAAGGGGATTCAATACTTTGATGTTGTAAGAAAATTTTCCTTCCCTTCCTTTCCCTTCAGAGACAGAAAATTGGTTCCGTACTTCAAGTTGGAATTATGGTGTATTGAGACGGTAGAGTTACACTACAAGATATGTTTCAGGAGGAAAAAAAAATATAGTGGTTAGTTTTGATAATGAGTAATGGTACTTCATAGAACCAAGAGAGAATACTGTATATAACGTATAAACAATTGTCATATTACGTCAAAGCAGAGGAATTAGTAGTGTTTGCAATACCTATCTCCACAATTCTCAAAAGTGTCTACGAGCGTCTGTGTACAGTCCTTGGCTTGAAACAAATAGTAATAAGTGGCGACTCAGTCATCTTCTCTTAAAAACAACACACTTCGAGAAGGAACAAAAAGTATGAGGCTTTCTACCCTGGAAAGGTCGATTCTCCTTGACGAGTGAGAATGAGGGAGAGCACCGAGCAGGGGAAGGGGCACGGATGGGCAGCGTAGGGACTCAGGGAACGGGAAGGGGAATGGAAACGGGGAGCAGCGAGGAGGTGAAAGGCGAGAGGTGAAAGGAGGAGAGGAGGTAATAGTATAGGGATGAAGATGAAAAGAGGTTATCAAAGTATTACAGATCTTAGGAGGGTGTGGAGCGGGACAGGTGTAAGGAAAGGTGAGGGTTAGCAGGTGGGTGGGTGGGAAGAAACAGAGGAGGAGAGGGTCAGAAAAGTAAAGGAGGGAGATGAGGAACAATAATGAGGGGAGGTGAAGGTAAAAGTAAAGGAGAGGGAGGGAGGCTGAGGGGAGATGAGCGACCAAAGCCTCAGCAGAAAGAAAGGGGGAAAAAATCACAATCGAAGGAGCGGAAAAGTGGGATGAGTAGCGATGAGCAGAGGTGAAGCGCGAAGGTCTGGCCGAGAGAGAGAGAGAGAGAGAGAGAGAGAGAGAGAGAGAGAGAGAGAGAGAGAGAGAGAGAGAGAGAGAGAGAGAGAGAGAGAGAGAGAGAGAGAGAGAGAGAGAGAGGAGAGAGAGAGAGAGAGAGAGAGAGAGAGAGAGAGAGAGAGAGAGAGAGAGAGAGAGAGAGAGAGAGAGAGAGAGAGAGAGATTGATTGATTGCTTTTATTCACAAAATGCAGTTGTGAAAAAGACTGTTTGTCCCAAACAGGGCATGAGAGAGAGAGAGAGAGAGAGAGAGAGAGAGAGAGAGAGAGAGAGAGAGAGAGAGAGAGAGAGAGAGAGAGAGAGAGAGAATATGCAGGATAAAAGAGAGAAGGAAGGGGCATGAAGGGGGGTAAGGCAGGGGGACGTAGGTCGAGGCGAGTGGCCGAGGGACTGAGGGAGTGAGGGACTCGAGGGAGGCAGCAGTAATAGCTGGACGTTCGCGGTGAGCAGGTGTGTCTCCCACCATCTCTTGAGGGAGTGTTGGGGCGGCTGTCTTACCGTGTCTCACCGCGCGACGCCGCCTCAACGCAAACTTTGGACGTAAACTGTTGTCTTTTTGCCATGGATATAATCACACTTCAATGTGCCGATTATGACAATGATAATGATGCTGATAGTAATAATAATAACAATGATAATAATAATGATAATAATAATAATAATTGCATTGATAATGATACTAATAGTGCCAATAATAACATCAATGATTTTGATAATAACAATAATAACAGTAATAATAATAATAATAGTAATAATAATAATGATAATAAAATACCAACAAAAAAAAATAATAACACTCACTTAATAATAAACGAATCAAAATAGAATAAAAATATAAAAAATCAAACATCCGATGTGCAATAAATGGAGTGACTACAAATACGTATAAAAAATAATATCACAAAAAATAATGGAAAATGGTGACGCGTTTCTATTTCATAATATTTCACTTCTACGCTGCGACACAGATCGACTCGGACGGACACAGACCACGTACTACAGAGCATGACGGAGGCCCAGGGAGTGATGACGCACCTCTGTTAGTCACGCAACGCCCTACCTGCATCTGTACACGGTAAGTTACTCATCCAACAAATGGGAGTGTAGTTATAATCACTGCAACTTGATGAAAGAAAGTGTGTACATATCACATTATCTCTCTCTCTCTCTCTCTCTCTCTCTCTCTCTCTCTCTCTCTCTCTCTCTCTCTCTCTCTCTCTCTCTCTCTCTCTCTCTCTCTCTCTCTCTCTCTCCCTCTCTCACTCTCTCTCTCTTTTTTGATACTTGTGTAGCCAAATATACATATGTTCATTACTCTTATTTTACATTTTAACCGACAATTCAAAAGTACGTCAAAACCACCATATATATATATATATATATATATATATATATATATATATATATATATATATATATATATATATACTTATATATGTATGAGAGAGAGAGAGAGAGAGAGAGAGAGAGAGAGAGAGAGAGAGAGAGAGAGAGAGAGAGAGAGAGAGAGAGAGAGAGAGAATGGAACATTGTCCCTGCATTATAACTTTTATAAGTCGATTTCTTTTACTCTGGTAAAAGCTAATTGAAATTTAATTCTCTCTCTCTCTCTCTCTCTCTCTCTCTCTCTCTCTCTCTCTCTCTCTCTCTCTCTCTCTCTCTCTCTCTCTCTCTCTCTCTCTCTCTCTCTCTCTCTTTCTCTTTCTCTTTCTCTTTCTCTTCTCTCTCTCTCTCTCTCTCTCTCTCTCTCTCTCTCTCTCTCTCTCTCTCTCTCTCTCTCTCTCTCTCTCTCTCTCTCTCTCTCTCTCTCTCTCTCTCTCCCCCCCCCCTTTCAATCTAGTTCATGCATTTCGGCATTCCTTTCTTCCTTTCCTTCTCTCCATCACTCTGCCCATTAATTTCCCTCATTAATTTCGCGTCAACGTGTGATCTATCTCGCCAATAATTTCTTCGCTTAAGTGGGTCTACGTATATCCCGCGAACTTTGGCGACGCTCTCTTAAGTTGGACAGGACCGCTAACTTTATGAAGGGAAACTGACGCCTTTCAATGGTCAGTTATTTTTCATGCGCGGGCCTCCCTCCGACCCCACATTATTGATTCAACCCTCCTTGCCTTACCTTATATATCCTGTAGGTAGGAAGAGAAAGGCTGGCAAGGAACACGGAGAGACAAGGTTGTGGAATAGCAAAAGGAGACATTTATATATACAGCTTCATCACGGCAGAGTTTGTTCATTCAAAAGCTGTTGTGTGTGTGTTCTGTTCGGCTTCGTTTCCTCTCTATATACGAGTAACTTACAGTACTTTAGTTGGAGTCAGTCTATAGTGTGTGTCTGCATGCTCTCTCTCTCTCTCTCTCTCTCTCTCTCTCTCTCTCTCTCTCTCTCTCTCTCTCTCTCTCTCTCTCTCTCTCTCTCTCTCTCTCTCTCTCTCTCTCTCTCTCTCTTGAATAAGGAAAACTTTAGGCCATATTCTCGCCCACTTAATCAACTTTTCCAAGCTGTCTTCAATTGTCTTTCCTTTACTAAGTTGCCAATTGGTTCAGACATTATCCTGCCTCTGTGGCCGCCTCTCATTTTGTCTAACTTCAGGCTTTAACCTAATGTTATAACCTACTTATTCAATTCCTTTCATTTCCGTACCCACACCACTACCACTATTTCCTCTGCCTCTTTCCCCAGCATATGTAGCGGCAATGTAATTGATATAAGGTATCAATATACAATGACCTACACTTCAGCTTTGCTTATATTTCATCGGTCGTCATGTTACGTGTTGGAAGGGAATAAGAATACATTATGTAGTTGGAAATGGGACGTATAATAGCATCGAGAAACATATCCGTTTGTTTGACCATCTATCGTATGACGTAGAATTAGTATGTTGCAATCACGACCAAACAGGCAATTTAGGTTTAGTTGTTTTTTAAGTACGAAACATAAAGATTGATGGATGTATTAATAGGTTTAAAAGCAAACATCCGCCTTCAACTCATGGTTATGTATACACACTTTCCATTCTCAGATTTATTTGTTTTTCCATTTACACACACATACACGCACGCACGCCCCCACCCCCCCTACACACACACACACACACACACACACACACACACACACACACACACACACACACACACACACACACACACACACACACACATCGTCAACATCTCTTAAAAAAAAATTCTCCACTCGCCTGCAAAATTTTAAAACCTCAACATAAGTCAGTAGGTAATTCAAGAGATAGATAAGCTTAGGATTAATATATCACCGGGAGTGAATGAAGTATTTCCTCGCGTATTAAAGGAGTGTAAGAACATAATTAGTGTAGCACTAACGGATATATTTAATAAGTCAATAGCCTCAGGAGACGTAGGTACCTAGTTCGTGGAGACAAGTGAACGCAATTTCAATTTTTAAATAGGGTGATGAAGGCGTGATGAGCAATTACCGGCCGATTAGTCTGACATCAGTAATAGTTTAAATGTTAGAGTC
>JAPQNM010000043.1:18059385-18064385 GCA_029783475.1 Metacarcinus magister | reverse complement strand
CCTTGCCTTGCCTTGCCTTGCCTTCACATCACGCTTGAGAGTAACAATGAGGTTTAATTGTTGTCTCACGCGCCCTCCCTCGTCCTGTGTTTGGTTAGGTCAACGTTATTTACACTCGTGGATATAAGAGTAAACAGAATTCAGCACATGCACAACGAATTGATGATCTAAAACTGTCACGCTGAGAACATTCACGAAAATAACAGTACACGCATATCAATTCATGTTCGTGGCATCTGATGTTCTATTAAGATAACTTTAGTCTAGTTGTAGTAAATGTGTATTTCGTGAATTATTGTTAATCCTTTTCAGATGTTCTTAATATTACTCAAGCAAAGGTGTACTGATGTCAAATTACTGAATGCCAAGGGATGACACACACACACGCACACGCACACGCACATACACGCTAAGAAACACTTGTCTTACAGAATACAGAACCTTATAAATATTTCCCAACCGCGAAGGAACTAAGGAAAAAAATGATAATGCACCAAAAATAGAGAGAAAACAAAAAAAATCTAATACGCCGTTGACCACCTAAGAAATACTATTTATGGAGCCAAACAGTGGAAATATTCACGCACTTAAAAAGAGCAGCTGCAGGAATACTTATGCACCGAGAAGAACTTTAAGAAATATATACGTGACGTGTGCCGGAGGGAGCGGGAGGCGGCGGCACTAAACTTGGGAGAAGCAGCTTGAATTATTTCCTCTCGCCAGCCACCAGTTTCGTTCCACTCCTGCCCTCACGCCCTCACGCCCTCACGCCCTTCACCGCTGAATACTGACCAGACCACAACCAGCTAAGTCAATGATTATCCAGTGAGTAACGGTCGTTAGCTTGGATTGTTTGTTTATTACCCTCATTATAACAGTCTCATTATATCAGTCTCATTACTTGCTCAGTCTCCGGTGAGGGAAGCGCGCGGCAGACTTGGTGGGTTGCATGTCATTTGGTAATCAAGCTTTTGGTAATCGAGTCATGTCAGCATCAAATCATTTGGACATCAGTACTTTTTCGGCACCTATTAATTTTGGACTTAAACCTTTTCATCGCCAAGACATTTCATCCCCAAACCACTAAAGTTAATCTATCACGGGTTTCTGAAACCATGACACGTCCATTCACTTCCCCCCCCCCACACACACACACCTGCTCCACAAGCCATACATACTCCCCCTTCTACTTCACCTGACGTTTGCTTCAAGTATTCTATCTTCACCTCCACTTTCCCTTCATCCCCATTTCCCGCGCAATCTAAAATCTCTATCCTGCAACTCCCCAACACACACCATGGCCTCTTTCCAACACCTCGGCCAACCATGTTTTCACTCACAGTCCCAAAAGGCGGCGCCATGACCCTGCAGCCACTGAGACTGGGAAACGAAAGCACATCGGAAGGCGCAGGGCTGGAACACCACGGGGACTTGTGGCGAAGTTTCATGAACCAGTCCATTGTGCTTTCCAACGCCACGATGGATGAACACAAGCTGGAGGTGTGCTTCGAGCAGTACGTGCGGTCGAGGTCCAGTCCTGAGTACGATGAAGGGGCGTGTCCTGTGAAGTTCGACGGTGTGTCCTGCTGGCCTGAGACGACAGCTGGACGCGTGCGGGTCATCCCATGCTTCGACACCTTCAACGGCGTCCACTACGACCCGTCAGGTAAATACTTTGGTTGTGGTTGTTGTTGTTGTTGTTGTTGATGTTGTTGTTGATGTTGCTGTTGTTTTTATTTTATCATAGCACCGTCGAAAAGTTTGTGTTTCTTGTACACACGGTGAATAAATTATATAATCAATCGTCAATCAGTAGACCACTTCATTAGCGACGCAAACGATGAGAGAGAGAGAGAGAGAGAGAGAGAGAGAGAGAGAGAGAGAGAGAGAGAGAGAGAGAGAGAGAGAGAGAGAGAGAGAGAGAGAGAGAGAGAGAATAGATATACATACAATAACTAGGTCGACCAAGACACGTGCTTGATGTGTGAGTCAGGTTGGTGCGAGTGTTTGTGTGGCCTAATGATTCATTTAAACACCTGTGACATGCTAAATCCCTTCATTACAGGTGTTTCCATCATTATCGAACATTATAATGAACAAACAATTACTCCTAAAAATATGTCATCGCTGGCGTCATACTCTTTAATTAAGGACGAACTTTGAACACATGTTTCTGTTGATGTTGAAACAGTGTGAATATTGGCGGCTGTTCAATGAAAGTGGATCTCATTCTATCCATCAGACCATTTGATAAAGGAAAGGCGATATAGTCCATTTCTTCATTCTAATCGTCCACTAACATGCTTGTTCATACCAAAAATACAACGGTATTGTTGTAAATATAATCACTACATGAAATATGTTTATGCTAAAAAGTGTTTCTATAGAATAATCAACAAAATACACAAACACATCTAGTATGAATCACGTAAATATGATGTAAAGTAAGTGATTTCAAACCTTCGCGGCAACTCAGATAGTGAAACAGGAAGACATTTACCCGCAGACTTTTTCATGATCTTATAAGCACTGCTAGTAATCCGGTCACCTCAAACTGGTATTTCATTGCACTTTTCTTTTTGTTTGAGATAAGTTTATGTTGCTTCAAGCTGATAGCGTACATCTATGTATATCAGTGTATTTTTTATTTGGGTTGCTTTATAAATTGTTTTCCGTCAGCATCTCCCAGACCTCCCTTCCTCTCATCTACTCTTTATCTTGAATATGACTATGAAAGAAATTGTAGAATGACATTTTCTATGCCTTTCCTGATCTTTGATCCTGGCAAAGGTTCCGTTCTTAATAGCCTCCTTATTATTATCATCAGAAATTAATTTCATGTTCACACCCTGTCTAGCGTTAAACTTTTCACACACTATCAACATCCGCCTTTCCTTCTCGTTGGAATTATATTAAGCCGATCTCAAAGAAGGAAGTGTCACAGCCTTAAAGCCCCTTACGCACCAAGTAATCGGTTGTGGTTATTGACAGCCTGTGTGAGTGGTTACGTGCAACTGACACAACCAATGTAAACAATGCCTCACACCAAGTAGCGTTAACTAGGAGTTGCGGCAACTAGCTGACTGCCGCTAGCGAGCCACTGTTAGAGAGTTACTGGGCCAGACAGACGGGAAAGCGCTCATTCAAAACAATGATGTGATAAAAGTTGAAGCACCAATTTGACTCGTGTGAAATAATTTGCTTTTAATATCTTAATCCACTGAATGTTGATCATCTTATGTTATCTTTGTAATAATTTCAAACAAAGCGAAACTGTTTTCGCACAGTTTTCTTACAAATAGAATTAATTTCTTTATCCTCATATTTGGTTGCATGTCTTTGTTTTGTTGCCTGTCACCACTGAAGTTACACAAGGCTATGGTCTATCGCACAACTTCTCGCTGATTGATCTGCTCACCCTAAACCAGTACTTTATATACTCTTATACTGATACTCTGGCATTTCTCGTCGTTGGACAGGTTCGATTAGGCACTGGAGACCTGGTGTGTTTGTCTCATCAACATGATTTCTTCCTTTTTATCCTCGGCATCTCCTCCCAGATAACTATCCTTTCTATAGACGCACAATCAAGATCCTCCTCTACAAAAACACCTTCGCTTTGTTCTTCACTAAGAATTCAACCAAAAGGTTTTGTATCAGTATCATCTCATTTTATTTTTCTCTGCCTCCCAGATGCCTTTTTCCTTGAGTGTCAGCCAGCCAGCCTTAATGTAAAGTAGTTTTGATGCGTGAGATATTTGCACACAATCAACTCTTCTGAATAGACCATAATTAATGCTGTTCGTCCTATCAGTTAGTTTTCCATCACTAATTTCGGTCTTCAGGGGAGTTGTTGATGTTGCTTGTCTTGCTGTCTTCAAGTATTTTTTTTTTCTTAATTACTGCTTCTTCTAAGATAAAGTAAAAAGCTGCGACGTCACTTCGTAGCGCGACTCTACCATCTTAATTTGTGCCATATGTTCTTTCATGGTGTTGCACTACACCCAACACCCAAGAGCACGTCGCAGAGGGGAAAAAGAAGGAAACTTATATTAATTTTTTTCCCACAAATAGAAACGTGCCAAGACTTGGTATAAAACAGAACCACTTTGGTGCGTCACTGAGAAGGTATGGAAGTGTGTGTGTGAGGACGAGAGAGAGTCCAGACATGACGCTCAATTATGGGGGTCACTAAGTTCTCACCCTAAAACCCCGACTTTGTATACGAACTGCTAATCACTTGTTCTCTTAGGTACCTATTGACAATCAGCTATTCCGTTAAAGTGGTTCTCTGGTAACATTACATTATCGTGTATTGCCAACCTTGAGTCTTTCTTCTTTAATTATCTTTACACTAAACTAAGAGGACTAAAATATCAGCACTAAATTTAATGTATTCAAATAAATGATACATAGAATATATAACAAAACGTATGATAATAAAAAAAAATAACTATAATAATGTCAATGAAATAACACCGAGTATAAAGAAAATGAACAAACACAACACCAAATAAAAAATAAAAAAATAATAATACCACCACTGGTATATAAATACAATTACGTCAAGGACTGCAAGTGAGGAATTAATGCAGAAAGAACAAAGAGAAAGGGAAGAAGAAGAAAAAACACGGCGTGGAAAGAACGACGACAAAACAATAGAGCAGAGGTGCGTTCCTTTATGAATAATGAAAAGAGGAGGAAGAGGAAGAAGCAGAGGAGGAGGAGGAGGAGAAGGAAGAGAAGGAGGAGGAAGAGGAAGAGAAGGAAGAGAAGGAGGAGGAGGAAGAGGACCGCCACCCTCACCCTCATCTACAATGTGTGTGTGTGTGTGTGTGTGTGTGTGTGTGGTTGACCCTTCACTTCAAAACATCAAACTCTACACTCTATCACCGCCTGAACGCATGCCGCCATCCTTCCACAGAGAACAACGCCACCCTGTTCTGCTTCCCTAACGGCACCTGGTCCTCCAAGTCCTCGTACACACACTGCCTCAACTT
>JAPQNM010000043.1:18014385-18054385 GCA_029783475.1 Metacarcinus magister | reverse complement strand
ATATTGTGAACTCCATTATTTCCGTGCCCGTGAGTCAAGCGGGAAAAGGGAAGGAAGGCAATCCTATGATTTAGTCTACACTACAAACAAAAAGCAAATGGAGGGTATATAGGAATTGGGTGTAATTACTTATATGATTAATCTTAATACATATAACCCTTCGAGTCACACAAAATCCAAGGTAAGCCATTATGTTACGCTGCATTGTGGTGTTTTGATATAATTTACTGCCTTCACTTAACGCCATGCCATCTGATTCACACTGACTAATTTTGTGATACATACATTCTCTCTCTCTCTCTCTCTCTCTCTCTCTCTCTCTCTCTCTCTCTCTCTCTCTCTCTCTCTCTCTCTCTCTCTCTCTCTCTCTCTCTCTTTCCCAAGGCGCCACACACTGTTTGTTTCCTTTCGTCCCGTCCTGATGACTCTCCCCCGAGGCGGCTCAGTTGTCATCAGCCTCGCCTAGAATGCAACCCTTTGTTATCACGGGGACCTCCTCCTCCCCATCCTCCTCCCCGTCCTCCTCCTCCTCGTCCTCCTCCTCCTCCTCCTCCTCCTCCTCCTCCTCCTCCTCCTCCATTCCCCTCCAGTATTACCGCTGTTGTTGCTTTCATTATTACTATTATTATTATCATTATTATCATCATTTTAATAATTATTGCGAAGTTTTACAGTTTAATCCGTCACTTTTGAAAGGAAGAATGGTGAAGCCAAGGTGTGGGAGGGCTTGAAATGGTCACTAAAGCAGAAACACTACTAGAATAAGTTGTGAAATACCGTTATGGGAGTGTGGATCTCTTTATAATGGGATCTAGTATAAGGGCAGAGGTGAAGCATGTGGTGGCAAAGACAACGACAGTTACGGGGCAGGTAAGGGAGTGTTAATTAAAGGGAGGGTGGGTTTTTATGCTATTGGAGAACCGGCCAAAGGCAATAAAAAACGTAATAAAAATAGCCCACTTGCGACTGCCGGATCCCTAGAGAAGAGTAATCAAAAAGTGATGCCAAATTAGGTTGTAGGTGTGTTGATACTCCTCTCTTAAATGAGTTCAAGTCGTAGGAAGGTGGAAATACAGATTCAGGCAGAGAGTTCTAAAGTTTACCAGTAGAAGGGAAGAAGGAGTGAAGGTACTGGAGACGAAAGGCGTTTATTCTTGTAGTAATAGTGCCATATGACCTCTGATGTCTGGTGGTTACTCTTTTTTGTTCGCATTAACTCACTCACTCATGCCTGTATAGCGGGTCCAAATAGTAATGATTTGAAGTACAGCTGCAGCTACTCATTTGTCTTGCACATATCTACACCAATCCCACTAACCACACGCCCAGACTCATCCACACACACACACACACACACACACACACACACACACACATATACATACATACATACATACATACATATATATATATATATATATATATATATATATATATATATATATATATACACATACATACATACATTACTCTCTCTCTCTCTCTCTCTCTCTCTCTCTCTCTCTCTCTCTCTCTCTCTCTCTCTCTCTCTCTCTCTCTCTCTCTCTCTCTCTCTCTCTCTCGTTTTCACTCAGAAGGCAATTTATTTCCTCTATCACTTCACAAATTCTAATTCGATCCTCCATTTTCGTTCCATTTCATCTTCTTTTATTCCTTCCCTTCTTTTCATTTCATTCCTTTAGATGAATAATAAATAAATCAACGTTATCCTCTCGTTAACAATACAATCGCCTTCATGGTGTTGCTGTGGGTTATTCCACCTCAACGATCCCACATCTGGTAAAGGTTTTTATTTCTTAGTTTTTAGTTTTACATAAAAGTTCAAGGTTCTGAAGTATAAAATATAATACGTTATTGGTTGGTTAGTTCTCGTTTTCAAAAAGGAGTATATGTATGTACGACAACAAATGATTGCTTGATATTTGACTGGTAATAGTTTAATAATCAGTCTACAGCTGAACACAAATTATGATAGTTCAACGCTCATAAAAATATTGACTTAAAACTTACTCGCATACGAAAAGCCTTACAAAGATTTCAATGTTTACAATATTTATTTTCGCTTTTGTTCTACAGTGACCTTGGCAGTTAAAACTTTGTACATAAATTATCAGTATTTTTAAACTCTCTCTCTCTCTCTCTCTCTCTCTCTCTCTCTCTCTCTCTCTCTCTCTCTCTCTCTCTCTCTCTCTCTCTCTCTCTCTCTCTCTCTCTCTCAGGTGCTGATCACAAAGCTTCGTTCCGCCAACACGGCAGAGACGCAGCGTTATAGGAAGGCGACCAAGGCCCTGGTGGTACTCATCCCTTTATTGGGCCTCTCTTACATGCTTTTAATAGCGCTTCCGAAGGAAATGGAGAGCGTGAGAGCCTTGCTACTCTCCACACAGGTCAGCCATGGCATATATATCCTCATTACCCTTAATTTTTACCGACCTCTGTCTATTCCAAAAAAGGTCTGTAATGTAGCCGTGCTCTCTTAACCTACACTTGCCTCTTGGGACTGTCTCTTCCTCCTCCACTTAGCGCTCCTCTACGTTTTCTTTCTCTTAAGCTTGTTCTATGTAAGGTTTTAGTCCACGTCGCAATTTATCTTTTCTCCTTTTTCCTTTCTTTTATTGCGGCTGTGTGTGTACCCGTCTGTGTGTGTGTGTGTGTGTGTGTGTGTGTGTGTGTGTGTGTGTGTGTGTGTGTGTGTGTGTGTGTGTGTGTGTGTGTGTGTTTAGTGTTTGTCAGTCAGTCAGTCAGTCCGTTGGTCTGCCCGTATCTTTCCATTTATGTGTCTTTCTTTGTCTATCTGTGACTATTTCGCTTGCTTTCTCTCTCTCTCTCTCTCTCTCTCTCTCTCTCTCTCTCTCTCTCTCTCTCTCTCTCTCTCTCTCTCTCTCTCTCTCTCTCTCTCTCTCTCTCTCTCGACACCGATATTCACGACTCGGTCCTCACTTCCCGATGCCAGCCGTCTTCATTCCTTGCCAATCCCCAGATTTTCGCTCGCCAAACCACACTCAACAGACCCCACAATCCTCTGCCTTCCTTCTTCACCGTGAACCTCCGTCAGCAGCACCGCATGATGCGCCTTCCCTCCTCCCCCTTCAACGCCGCCCACAGGGGTTTTGGGTGGCGCTCTTCTACTGCTTCCTGAACAACGAGGTGCAGAACAGCGTCCGGCACCACTTCGAGCGATGGAAAGCCTCGAGAGGACTGACGGATCAGAGGCCGTCTTCGATCAGGCACGGAAGGGAGGTGTCGCCCCTACCAAGGAAGCAGTACTTCAGGTGTGTGGGGTACAAGGGTTGATGTGGGACAGGTGTGTGAGGGAGTGAAGCAAGTGTATGTGTGTGTGTGTGTGTGTGTGTGTGTGTGTGTGTGTGTGTGTGTGTGTGTGTGTGTGTGTGTGTGTGTGTGTGTGCGTGCGCGCGCGTGTGTTTCTGAGTACAAGTTATCAAGGCAATGTCTAAAAAACTATCAAATGGAAGAAATAAGATAGGAAATGCGAGTGTTTAAGTGTGTTCTTTCTTGAATGTCATTTTGTTAGTGAGGAAAGGGTTGGTTGTTTGAGTATATATGATAAAGTGGACGGACCTGTTCATACTGTCACAACCTGTGATATTTAATGTATTAGAGATCAGTAACTAGAACTCAACAGATACAGACATACATACGTACATACATTTGTATATACATAGCATATAAAACATTGAACGTGTATGAAACGTTAACAAGCGTAAAAAACTGTAATGATAATGACCGTAATTGTAGGGAAGGACTGCGTCAATACTGAATGTTTATTCTCTTCTTTTTTTTTCTCTCTCTCTCTCTCTCTCTCTCTCTCTCTCTCTCTCTCTCTCTCTCTCTCTCTCTCTCTCTCTCTCTCTCTCTCTCTCTCTCTCTCTGTCTGTCTGTCTATCTATCTATTTCTCTCACTTAGCTACGGGCGGCGGGTGTTCGGCGGCAAGAGGGAGTCTGTGTGCTCGGAGGTGACAACAATGTCCACAGTGGTCACCACTCACCACTCCCACGCTACCACCACGCTGCCGCTACCCAACAGACGAGCTAGCGAGGCCGAAGCCACGGCCACGGTCAGGGACTCGCTGCTCTAGGACCATATCTATCATTACATCACCACCGACACCTTCCAGTCCACCCAAGGCACCAGTCATCCAGTCGTCAGCACGACCAGTCATCCAGTCATCAACAGGGACACCCACCAGTCCATCTAAAGCACCAGCCATTCAGTCCGGACGCCTTGCATGCAGGTTGTTATGTATTCAGAGAAATGTGTAACGGACTCTGGTACATTACTGCCTCGTTGTATATATACTATGTACGTACAAAGTGAACGTTCACTACTTAATCTCTTTGAAATCGTATTCAAAGAAGTTTTAATGCCCTAACTTTTCAACTCGTTTCTGTTACCCCCGAGAACGAACATTCCTGTGCCATGGAATTCAAAGGTTGCCAAATGGAAAACTATGCTAATTGCTGCTCTCATTTTTCTTCCAAACCGCATGATGGCAGAAGCTTCACCTCTGGACTAACCTCTTTTTATCTCCCACACATCCCCCTCCCCATGCAGGGTGGAGAGTGTAGGGAGGGTGAAGGAGAAGGAAATGAGACCTTCAAGCCCCCCCCCTCCCCCCCATCAGGCTTGTTCCTCGTGCGCGTCACTCTTCTGTGTTAGTTCGTCTTTTATTGAACTTCTGAGCCGCTGTACCGATCGTTGGTTTACTGTTTCACTATTACTATACTCACGACACTTTCTGCACACTCAAAGAAAATAGTTATGACGACCATGTAATACGTTATTATGTTACGATTAAGTTATAAATAAAGTGACTGACTCAACGCAAACTTTTTACTGCTGAAACGCACACACCTCCACAGGATGTCATGGGGGTAATCCAAGCAGTTGTTAGCACTAAAAAACTAAAAACATGAAGCTAGTTTGTATTTTACTGTCATTCACTCCAACATTATGCACACCACAACAACCTTTGCTAAGTGACCATCGTTTACACTTAAGAGTTGCTGTATGATGCACGACAACCCACTTCAAGCCTGGACACCCTGCCACAGCTGTCTCGTTATGATTACCCATCATCAATCACCTCCAGGAAACATTATACTGTTATACGCGTCTAGTATGACAGCACAGCAATACGACAATGCACCTTACCTTCCTTCCGGTGTTGTTCCCCAGCCTTGGAGGTGCAAGACAAGGTAATTATCACGTCCACAGTCACGAGAAACACCACCACTGCCACCACCACCACGCCGGCGCAACGTACTGCCACAATAACACATTTCCTCTCTTGAAACGCGAGATTCCACGAGAACCAGCGATAATTTTTTTTTTGTTACTCTGTGTGTGTGTGTGTGTGTGTGTGTGTGTGTGTGTGTGTGTGTGTGTGTTATTCACCACGGTTTTGAGGATCACATGCTGGACTCATGATCGGCAGACATTAGGCTCCCCGCCCCGAAAGAGCCGAGTTCATAGGCTTGAGACCTCTCACACTTCACCCCCTCCCCCCCATCCCCATCCCCATCCCCATCCCCTTGTTCAAAGTGGACAAGGACCACTCCATGGCAGTGGTAAATCCTTAACGACCGGAGCATGGTTGGAATCCACGCCTTGCCGTGTGTGTGTGTGTGTGTGTGTGTGTGTGTGTGTGTGTGTGTATGTGTGTGTGTGTATGTCTGTAAGTGTAAGAGAGAGAGAGAGAGAGAGAGAGAGAGAGAGAGAGAGAGAGAGAGAGAGAGAGAGAGAGAGAGAGAGAGAGAGAGAGATAAATAAATAAATAAATAAATAAATGCCTTAAGAAACAAAACATTGTAAAAACCTTTGAGACAAATCAGACAATTATAATCATTTTAGAAACCATAAAAGACAATAATAAACAAAGAAATTAGGAAATAATAGTTTTGTACGCGTTGAACTAAAAAGGGGTTTTCATAGTCAGTTGGACTTGATCTTTGGTTGGGAGTCTAAACTTGGAATTATATTAAATGGAATCTATAATATATAAGAGTGTTAATAATAGAGTGTTAGGCACAGTTTAAGAAGTGTTAGGACATGATGACCTACAACGATATAGATGAGGGTGAGTGTGTTGTGTTATGAGTGTGTTGTGAGTGTGTTATGGTGGGTTGACGGGCTGAAAGGCTGAAAGTAGCACTAGGGATATGCGGTATAGACAAAAATATCGGTATACCGAAGGGCTTCTAATACATGTAATACCGATAATACTGCCACGAAAATACCGGTATATCGGTACACACACATTCAGCTGACGCCAGACAACCTAGTTGTTAAATAAGTAAAGATAACAGTAAATGTAGAACACTCACCCCTGGTAGCAAGGCACTTGGAACAGGGAGTCAGTGATGGCTGGAGACGATTATCAACAAACCCCAACATGACACCGGCTCAACCTCCTTCACCTCGATCAACCACCAGCCAGACATAACACAAAACTGACCCAGGACCACACTCCCCTACCAAGAAACCACACACTACCTCTGCACCAACACCACTTCTTCCCTCTCACCAACCTCTCGCCCAGCTCCTTGACCACTGTCTAGACTGGCGGACACCGGACAGGGTCGCCGACTCACCTCCCGTGAAACACTTCAAACAATTGAATCACCTGTGTGAATCCCTGCAACCACTCAACCACCAGAACACTACACTGCTACATTACACTGCTATTTTGTGATATAGCTTTCTGAGTCATTTGAAGTGTACTATTATGTATATAATTAGGCATTAGCCATTAACCAAGGAGGTTGTATTATTAATTTGTTTCCTATTCTAAAAGTTTAATAGATTATGCTTAATAACATGTAAAATTAATTGTACAGTTGCCTCAAAGAGTTCCAATACCCCCTGTGTTAGCTCCTGTCACGATGTGGCAACATCGCAATAGTAGCGAAACTATCTATGAGTGAATGGCCATTGGTCTTGTTGGAACGGAAGTGAGTGTTGGGTATTTATTCCAGACGCCATAGTGGCTGTTTATATTATGTATATAGGAGAGTGATTATAATATGACCAGAAACATTTATTTGGCTCCTGTTAATAAGGAATACCAATACGAATATAAAGGCAGCCAAAATGACAAAAGATATATTAAAAGCTGTCGCAGTTATAGTTATCCTACATCAGCCACCGGTTCGTTGTTACTACCGGCTGTTGGTGGTTACACAAGTCTGGTCATCTACGTTTGTCATATTTGATACTGACCTTTACATTATATCGTTTAATAAACACACGCATCTAAGTGTGTCAGACGAGATATGATTCAAATGGTTAAATACACCCAATCAGAATATGGAGCTCTCTTCCTTTCTGTTTTTCCACCTGTCTATGACTTAACTCTTTCAAAAGAGGAGTGTCAAGACAACTGTAATGCTAAACTGAACTTCCACCCCCTGCTCCTATCTCTCCTACTGTCCTCTTTACAGGGTCTGGCGACAAGCGGGATTTTTTTTATCGTATTTTTGTTTACCCCGAGCCAGTGCTCTTTTAATGTTAAAAAAAAAAAAGCCTCAGTGACGCATGTCTTGCTGCGCACGATCCCCATGTGCTATTTGTTAAATTCTAACAGTTTCTGAAATACGGTATTATGTCAGTAAGTCTGTATATATGCATTTGTTTAAACAGGCATGCCTTATATTCATGACGTAAAATCCAGCACCAGAAACCATACGTAACTAATCTAAACACCCAACCTATTCATTCGTGAAACATTACAACCCCTGGCTCGGCCACTGGCACGTGTATCAGATATTACAGTTAATACCCATTAAAGTTAACACACGTAATTTAATTAATGAATATTATATATAGACATCCGCTTGCAAAAACCAACAGTATAGCTGCTATAGCGTTATGAACTGGTCAAAATATCCTTGCATTTTGTAACGTATATAAACTAGTTATTATACAGCTACATTTATATTACTGCGACTGCTTTATATGTTGACCACAGGTGTGGTTTCATAATTATTGCACATATGTAGTGTCTAAGCCTCTAAGGTTTAATAAGATAAAGAGGGAATGTAAGGGTGAATAATAAATTTGCACAGTGCATTCCTGGGATTTAATGTAGATTTATTTATTAACTAATATATTGAGCAAAAGTAATAAATGATGCTACAGCACCTTATCCCTAATATTTTGTCCAACCACCTTCATGTTCAATAACTTCATGCAATCTGCTCTGCATAGACGCTACATGATTATATATACTTGGTTGGTTGCGCCGGAACATTTCCCACTCCGCCATGGCGTGCTGCAGAACGCGTTCCCGAGTGCGCTCCATGCCCTCCTCCCACGAGTTGACTAGGTTGCCCCATACGTTCTCTATGGGATTTAAATCACACGACTTACTTGGCCAGTGCAGGAGTTCGATGTCGGGATGCTCATCAAACCATGTGCGGACGCTTCTTGCAGTGTGGACGGAACAGTTATCCTGCAAAAATATATACATATTTATTATAATGGCCCACCAACCCCCACAAACTTTTACGTGAATACATCAATTCATTGATTGATAGGAAATTATTCCATGACTTATAAAATACATGTCAAACTGTTACTTTTATGTGCAGACAATACAAGACTATCACAGGTTAATGCATACTGACCTTAACCAAATAACAACGAAGCAGGAATAGAAAGTATGTTTACCTGCATGAATAATATCCGTTCAGGATAGGGAAGGGCAATGTCGCGTACGGAGGGAAGCATTACCTCCTCCAAGATCTCGATATATTGGTCAGCTGTGAAACGTCCTCGTATCTCAGTCAGCTCCCCTATGCCGTGCAGGTGGATCCATCCCCACACATTACAGGTGACGCGGCCGCTTCTACCCTCCTCGTAGATGTTCTGGCGGTCGTATCGGGTGTTGTCTCTGCGCCAGCAGTGTAGACGACCATGGGTGTTTGAAGCGAAGGTCTTTTCATCGCTAAAGATTACTCGTCCCCAGTAATCCAGTCCATCATCGATGTGCTGTTGAGCAAACTGTAGTCTTGCCGCCCGATGTTGATCTGTTAGTCTGCCCTTCACTGCTGGCGTCCTGTGATGAATACCGGCCTCGTGGAGTCTATTCCGTACTGTTCCTGCAGACACTTGCAGCTGCAGCTCATTTTGTATAGTAACTGCATTTTTTAATGTAGACTGATTTGCTGATTCCAGGATTGCTTTGTCGTCAGCAGGGCTGGTCTTCCTGGGTCCTCCACGTCGTGATCCATCTTTTACATTTCCCGTCTCTTCCCATCTCTGGCACCAACGCCTCACAGTTGACTTGGTGATGGCCAGCTCTCTTGAAATATCAGCAATTGATATGCCGGCCCGTCTCATGCCAATAATTTGGCCACGCTGAAAGATTTTCTCTTCTGATTGATTCATGGTGGCTCTTGTGGTGTCCAGGTTACAACGGACCGGGATGTCAGCGACTACCCCTGACAAGGACTTGGTATACACTGTAGACATGACGTCACTGGTAGAATGGTTGTTTCCATGTTGAAACAACAGAACCACCCCAATCTCTCTCTCTCTCTCTCTCTCTCTCTCTCTCTTTCTCTCTCTCTCTCTCTGTGTGTGTGTGTGTGTGTGTGTATCTTTTTTTTCTCATATCACATCTCTCATGTTCCTACACCGAGATTCATCACACATACCAAACGTTTCACTGGTAAAGGTATAGTTAGGGTAGCTGATGCATGATAACTATAACTGCGACAACTTTTAATATATCTTTTGTCATTTTGGCTGCATTTATATTCGTATTGGTATGAGCCAAATAAATGTTGTTTCTGGTCATATTATAATCACCCCTATATACATAATATAAACAGCCACTATGGCGTCTGGAATAAATACCCAACACTTACTTCCGTTCCAACAAGACCAATGGCCGTTCACTCATAGATAGTTTCGCTATTACTGCGATGTTGCCACATCGTGACAGGAGCTAACACAGGGGGTATTGGAACTCTTTGAGGCAACTGTACTAGTCTACTTATGCATTGGTCAGTTATGTTCTATTTTACTACAGGGGCACTTTTGAAATATTTGAGAGCATCCTCTGCCACTAGCCAGGATGAACAGTCACCATCTAATCAGATCCAAGCTCATCACATTTTTGTTTGATGAAGGAATGGGTGAAGCCAAACTCACACAGGCGAGATAACGAGATGCCGAGTATCTACACGTGTGTGTATTTACCTGGTGGTGTTTACCTGGTGGTGTTTACCTGGTGGTGAGGATCATGTGCTGGACTCATTGTCGCCAACCATTAACCTCCTGGAGAGAGTTTAGAGATCATAAAGATTATATATATATATATATATATATATATATATATATATATATATATATATATATATATATATATATATATATATATATATATGGGGGCCCCAAGGCCCCCAGAGAGTGGCCTAATAATAATATTGTCATATAAATGTGCTTTATTTTTTTTATATATAATTACATGATTTACTTTAAAGGCAATATATAAAATATAAACCCCAGGTATTCTAAGATACATATGTTACAGCAAATTCTGTACAATAGTAAATGTTTCAGATCAGTGTTACTTAACAATGATATGATGAAAGTTCTGTTCTTGTCAACACGTGACCATTATATCAGGAACCTGTTGTGACCGTACCGGAAAGGATCAGGAAAAAAAAAATATATATAGAACATCCCATTAGTTAAAGTCTCAGCATAATAATCTTATAGTTCCATTGTCTGCTCCAAGAAGCAGGAGTCGGTTGAGGGGTAAGACTGCCATGGTGGTGAGGACGCCCCTGAAGGTGTCTGATCGTAGTCTTGTGGAGGAGAAGGAGGCAGTGGGCGAGATGGAGGTGTGGACTCCGATTCTGTTAGCTGTGGTGCCAGTGATCACCTCATCCCCATACAGACTTATCAGATGGACCGGCTCAGTTGGACCTCTGCAGCATCAGTAAGACATCAGAAGTAATTCAATCAGGTAGTAGTCAGATTATGGCAGGCTTTATGTTGCTATTTCAATGGTAATCTATTGAATTATTATCACTGGGATGTAATACTGTTTATTTCAGTTATTAAGATGACTCGTCAGTCTGACAAAAATCTCTCAAAGATCGGAGTTATCTTATTTACCTAAAGGGTATAGTGGAATTATGTAACCCAGTGATCAACATTATATGTACTTGTACCTTCAAACTCATTTCGTTATCCACTGATTGGTGACCAAATCTAACGTTATTCTCTCTCAACAAAGAAAATTAAGAAAAATGAGAAGTCATCAAGCCTACTGGAGCCACAGGTGCAAGACAGGAAAAATAAATAAATAAATAAAATAATAAAATAAAATTTTGCAAGAATTTATAAATGACTTCATTGAGTCGGTGTGAAAATATCCCGTTAAAATACCTGAGTGTGAACTTGAGTTTTGTGTCATCAGTACTCCACACAGACATAGTTTGGTCAAGAGCTGAGCTGATGAAGGTACTGTTGCGATGCCATCTCATGCACAACACCTGGAAAAAGTAAACATTATTCATAATTAGCATTAATAACATACTCTTTGTTGTGTAGACCTTGTGACAGATAGACGTGGCTGGTGGTGAGGGGAGCATGGTGTGAATTGAGTACTTCATTCCTGACTAGTTTTACACTTTAGTGTGCTTCAGAGGAATGTGACATATTTCTCTCACAAACCTTAACATGTAACTAGTCAGAAATAAGGTACTCATCTCACCCAATGTTTTCCTTACCAACAACTACCTATACTCTTATTTCTATGCCAAACACTTAATATATATAATTAAACTAATGATACAATAATTAAATATAACAATAATTCTTAATACCTCTCCTTCATGTGGTTTCCAGGTTGAAAGGAGGTGTCCTGTGCGTATATCAAGGACGGATATCACCCCTGAGGAATGTGCTACAGCCACTAGGTGACCGTCTCCACTTGAATCAATGCAGCGGATCAAGCCGGCGCCTCCAACAGACACCTGAGAAAATGACAAATTATCTTTTCTCCTTTCTATATAGATTTTATAGAAATAATACACTTTAATCATGAAATCCTAAATAACATAGAATCCAAAATATTTACACACACACACACGCACACACACACACACACACACACACACACACACACACACACACACACATACAAAAAGAAGCCATGTGGGGAAGAGTGGAATGAGACCCACATGGACATATAAGTTAGGACAAAATATTATATCAATAAAAAAAGAAGAGAAAGATTTGAGACTGGTAATACAGGACGACTTATCATCAGAGAAACATATAAATCAAATATTTGGTGACACATTGAAGATGTGTAGATTCTTCAGAATAGAGACAAACAGATATTTGTTACCACTACATTAATATACATACCTTGAATTCATGTATATAATTACAGGTTCTCAGATCAATAAACTTAAGAGTTGCATCAGTGGTTGCAACCACCAGCTGTGTGGAAGGTGCAGCCATGGCTGTCAGAACCTGCAATAATGAATTCAATATATAAATATTCTATATTCTTGTACATTCCAGTAAACAATATGTTAGGAAAGAAATGCATGAATTACTGTATTGTAAAATCCTTTTAATCTGGACTTGTGTAATCCAGAAACGTACTTAACCACTTAACATAGACTCAATCCAGTTTAAGAATTTAAAGTTTGGATGTAGTGCAGGTCACTCATATGTTTGTAAACCTGTAACACTTCTTTGTAACCCCAAACCAACCACACATTACTGTATACTGTAATGGACTAATAATTCCAAAGCATGTCCATTAATTCACAGTCTGGCATAATGCAAGTTAAATCTATAGGATAGAAAACAATGCTTCAAGGAATTATCTTCCCCATTCACATATCACCGAGTGAGTTAGTAAGTAATGCATGTACCTCTAGATGCTGCCGTACTTTCTTGGATATAATAGACTCTAATATTTGAACTATTACTGATGTCAGACTAATCGGCTGGTAATTGCTCATCACGCTTTCATCGCCCTATTTAAAAATTGGAATAACATTCACTTGTCTCCACAAACTAGGTACGTCTCCTGAGGCTATTGACTTATTAAATATATCCGTTAGTGCTACACTAATTATGTTCTTACACTCCTTTAATACGCAAGGAAATACTTCATCCACTCCCTGTGATTTATTAATCCTAAGCTTTTCTATCTCTTGAATTACCTACTGACTTGTTAGGTCGAGGTTCGTTAATCTTTTGTCTTCCCTCCCACTGAACACTTGGTCTGCATCAGGTAATATGGTGCTGCTTTGTGACTTCAAACTGATATTCATAGATTAGCAAACACATGAGTGAGTCACACACAAAGAAGACTTAACTCGTTTCATTTGGATTAAGTTTATGTTAAAAAGGTATGCACCACAATAGTTACCCATTCCATAATGAATAAGTTACCACATTAAATGATTCTGAATGATTTAATCTCACTCTATCTATTCCTTAACTGTCTTACATCTCCATCAATGGTTCTTGAGAAACACTGAGAAACATTTTCATTACTCAGTTTGAAGTGAGTGTGTGCATCAGGTACATGTAACCCAATGATCCCATATATATAACAACATTTCTAATACTATACAAAACTTCATTATCCTATAACTTACTGTAACAGGACTGTGGCGGAGAGAGTCTAGTTGTTTTATGGTTGCACAAATAAATGGGTCCCACACATGGACGGTTGAGTCACAGGACGCAGCGTAACGCATTGACTCACATAAAGTTACTCCAAACACTGACTTCTTGTGGCCGGTGTAGGTCCATTGAGGACTCACGTGGGAACTTCCATCACCCTGTTCATTTAAAATATTACATTACATATACAAACAAAGATCAAGAGAAAACATGATTATTAATGTAAAAATTAAACATCAAACTGGATAAGCACCTAAAGTTATATCTACTTAATCTCATAAATGAATAATGTATGCACAAAAATAATAGTCTTGCATATATTTTCAAGTTGCATTTCCTGACCATACACCAAAAAAATCATTGGAGAGCTGACGTGTGTAAGTGAGAACATACAAGAAAATAGAGAGTATATTTGGAGTATTTAGAGAATGAATACTATTAATTACTGCATAAATTAAGTGTTTGTACAACGTTGATGAAAGTAATGAAACAGAAAGGGAATGTATGGCAGATGGATGAAATCATTGCAGATATTAAACAGAATACTAATCTCAACTGCAGCATTTATTTGTGCAATACTGGCCTATCTTCCATCCTTTCAAAATCACATGTCATGTTTAGAATAATGATTTCAATACACCTATTTGAAATCAGTAACCCCATCGCTGGTAAGCAATTATCAACCCATTTTTATTTCTTCTCTGCTAGTCATTTTGCATTGTTTTAATGTATAATACCAATTATTTGTGGGAATGCAAATTATTAAATCTGATTGCATCTTCTCCATCTAATATGACATAGTAAGTTGGATTTACTCTACCATACTTTCTAGTGTGTGTATGAAGATGCTCAAAACATTTACAAATATAAAACTCAAAAAAGAATATTGTGTGAAATGTACTACAATAAGAGTATGCAAGATAATATATGGTAATGATGAGGGTGGTGATGATGTGTGGTACTCACCTGGCTTCGTAAGGACCACAACTTGACTGTCTTATCCTTGCTGCAGGAAATGAAGGAGTTTTCATTGTCTAACACTTGGATGGACTTCACACTGTTGGTATGGCCTACAAAGGTCTGCAGCTTGATCTGTTTGAAGTTAAACCTTGCGTCTTGCTCACTTCGTCCAATTTCATGTTCCCAGTAAGCTAACCAATTGCCTCGCAGATGTCTACAGGAGAGAACATAAATAATGTAAACAATAAATAAGTGAATCAAGAAAACTACATAAAAAAGCAGACTATGTTCTCTAATTTGATTTGATTTAGTTTCTTAAGAATTTGTTTTGTAACATCTTGCAAATTGTCAAACTCCTGTGTTATGTATGGAGGTTAGCAATGATCAGACCACCAGCAATCAGCTCTTCCCATTGCCTATGTATGATAGACATCTTTACATCTGTTCTTAACACTGTATTACAAGTACCAACACCTGGAGCATGATGCATTAAGGATGTTTCTTATATTTGTCCTTCCATTACAAAATAATGTTAGTGCCAGGGAGATTGTGTTGAACTTATAATAGAGTGAGTAATTGGAGAGCAATGAAATTCAAACATTACAACCCATGTTTAACAATGACGTATTCCTAGATGTTGTGTGATGCTTGTGGGAGTTGCTGAGAAAGGGGAACATTTATAACAGATGAGTTTGTACACCATATCAATCAACCAGCAGCAACAAGTGAAAGCCAGAGATTGCAAGCAAGCAAGAACCTTAACAGTAACATGTGATTGTAATTGTACCAAGATGTCACCTTGTGTGAGATAACATCTTGGTCCAATGAAATGATCTGTCAGTGCAAGGTTAGGCAGATATTCTTGATAAATGTCACAAACTTGTTACTTAATGAAATGGTATATAATCAGCAAGTATACATAGTTTCACATGATAATTTGCCTCAAAAACAGTTTACATGTAGGATATGGTAGTGGTGTTGTTACCTTTGAGTATTTTCCATTTTTGTAGCTGTGTACTTGGTTATATCAACTGTTGAAGCAAAGCCAATGGATGGAGGAAGGTCTGTGAGAGGACTGAACACACCATCTGCTCCATCCTAGTACAGGAAGTAACAAAGATATGTCTATAAGCCAACAACAGGAGCCTAAACTACTACATTAATCATATGAACTCATTGCAAATATGAATCACAGAGAAATTATCCAATAAAGTGTCATCAGCAGCAATGGTTTATAATTGCAAGATTACATTCCTACTAAACATCATACATACGAGACGTCAAAATACAGGTTCTTAATAATGTTCTGTAATAACACTTTGAGCACTTTAGGAGAATAGTGACGCATTGTCTGACCACATTCTTTATTGATATTTTCTTGGTGACCTTATATAGCTTTATAGTGGCAGTGCTTTCCTTATAGATGTCTCCAAATACCTTCATATACATCTCCTCATTTCCTGAACATTTTCACTGAATCAAAGACTTTTTCACGGTCTATGAAAGCCATCAGCCATGCATGGTGGTTCAGAGTACTCTGCATATTTTTCTATTACTTGATTAACAAGAATGTGGTCAGTTGTTGAGTAACCAAACAGGAATCCTGTTTGCTCTTTCAGTTGGTTTGAGTCAAGCATTGCACTAATTCTGCTTGGAAACACTTTTGTAGAAAGTCTATATACTACAGACAGTAAACTTGTTAGGCAATAGTTTTTTAGGTCTTTGATATTTCCTATTTTGTGAATTAGTATTATAATGCTCCCGTCACATTCCCCTTTGAGCCTGTGGTGGAAATTAATCCGTTACCCCGGGACACAGGGCCACAGTGACATGAGAGTTTCCACAGTTTACCTTCTCCAGGTTTCCCTAGGTACCCATTTATCTACCAACCCGTTTGGGAAGATGAACAGCTGGGTGAGCTGTGGGCCGACTGTTCTCGTCCAGGATGGAACTCGGACCAGCGGATTCATAGTCAGACGTGCTAACCACTGCACCACTGTGGCGCTATATATAGATAGATAGGACGTAAATGATTATGAATAACTTACCTTGATATCAATCCTGTTTCCTGTTACAGCCACATTGGTACCTCCTCTGCCTAGGAAAGATTGTCTACTACTGCCACCACCACCTGCCTCATCACCAGAGCCACTCAGTCCCAGGCCATCATCAGTCAACACTGTCAAAAAATTCAACTCAGATTAAAACAATGTTCAGGAGATGAAGAGTTCTCTAAAAATCCTACTTCTTTAGCCTCAATGCATACATCTAAGCATCTTAAAGGTGGTGGAGTTTTCTATGTATTTTAACAACTCCATTATCAAGTGAAATTGTGACGATTGTACAGAATATATAAGGTTTATAAAAGTACTTGAATTTGCTCAAAATTGTTTGCATGAGGTGGAGGCTGAAATTCAGTAGGAGAAAAAAACCCTGATGTGATGCCTAGTGGTTCCCAGACAAAGGTTAACAATGTATGGTGATTCAACGTGGCCTCCATGAAATGTTGTGGCCCATCTCTTCCTTATTTCCCTTCTCTCACCATTAAACAGCACTCTCACTGCCTCCATCACTTTATTTTCTAACAATTTAAACCTTCACATCTGCCTCCATTACTGAACAGCAAGACAAAGAGTCATTTTGATCAACAGAGTAGTGAGTAGATAGTCATCATTATCTCTCATGATTGGTGATGGACAAATGACTGGATTCATACAATTAAGGTATTGAACACAGTAAGAGAGGCAGTAATAACATATAACACATTAACTTTTGTACACATCTCAGACACGTTCTTGGAGTAATCTGAAATCTGTACTCTCAATACACATACAGCTGTTATCTGCCAAACCATTTAGGAGGCAGACATACAGCTGTGCTCTGTGTTCAGTACAGCTTTTTAATTCATTATAGATTATTAATTAATCTAATAACCCAGTAAGTTCTGTAGGAATTCAGAGTTATATGGTTTGTTAAAGCGAGTCACCACTATCCTGAGCAGGCATGGAAGTAAGCAAGCAGAGGAAAACACAAAAGAGGACGCAGATCACATGTTGAAAGAGTTCATTCCCTTCCCAACACTGAGAACACTTTCCAGCTACATGAAAGGTAGACTGTACGTGTCATATGGGAGAAGTGCACCAACTTATGGGAGGAATTTGATTGAATGATGATGATGATGATGATGATGATGATGATGATGATGATGATGATGAGATGATGATGATGATGATGATGATGATGATGATGATGATGATGTGGATCTGTAATACTACCAAAAGCGAGTGAGCCACACAAGTGAGAAATTAAGAAACACACCTTGGATAGAGAGCAAGAATGAAGTAATTAGAAGGTGCAGACTGTATTACTTTGGCCAAGTGGAAAGAAAGGATAAGAATGACTGGATTATGCATATTAAACATTTTGAAGAGAAAGATAGAAAGGAACACATGAGATGAAGTCCTGCGAAAAGACATAGAAAGCAAAGTAACTGACAATTAAGTTTCAAATCACTACAGTTTAGCGAGCTGCCATTAGGTAACATTAGGTAACACAGACTGACTCATGTGGACTAGGAATGAGCTTTACACTGATGACACATTGATTATAACATTCCAACACAACATTCTTAAGGAAAAGAAAGCTGACCCTGGAACCCCAAAACACCTTCCAACACCATTCACACACAACATTCTCAGGTGATGAAACACTAATTGGTTTCTATGACAAAACTAAACATTGTTCCCAAGCTACTAAAAGGGTGCTTGAAGGTATGCAAAAACACTCCTAAAGAAATTGTACAGCTAGCTAGAAGACTGTTCTCACCATTGGTTTGTATAAAAACGAGGCTAGATTTAACATGCTGTCATCTGCACAACTCATTCAACTCTTTTAAACTCTCCTTGCCAATGATTGTAGTGAAACAAGTCTCTCTCTTACCAGGGATTTAGTTAACATGCTATAGTTACTATAGTCTTGACTCAAATTGTAGGAAGAGATGAGATCTACATTTACTACATCCACAAACATTACCTTCTACACAAGCTCAATCAGGTGACATAAAGCATGCCCACTGAACGAGGTTTTATAGCAGAAAGTACCATCTCTGCAATACTGTATTCCCAACTCTATATGGAAAACATGGATTCTTTAAAGATAAAAGCACGTACTGTATCATAAAAGAAAAAAATCCAATACGAGTAATTTGATATAATTCTCAACCCGTCCAAACTGTAAGGGTGATGAAAGGGTCGGCAACTGAGTGAGGTAATGAGAGGCAGGCAACGAGAAGGGAAGAGGAGGTTGCCACTACCCACCAGCCACCACAACTGAGTGTCACCTGCTGCATGGTCCGCCTGGTTATTTTCATCATACTGGAGACAGAGGGAACGCAGCAGGTCATGGTTGGGCAAGGTGACCTCCATGTAGGATGTGCCAAGGAACCTACACAGCGGTACATAGGACAGGTAGGCAAGTTCCGGAGTCAGTACCTCCTTCAGTTCTTCTATGGCCTGTAATAACAAATCTGAATTAATTATATGTTTGCTACAAGTACGCTATTTACAAGTTATTACATACTCGTTAACATTTATATTGGTTATGCAAAATGTTTCAATAAATTTTTGGAGAAATATTAAGTTTGTGAATGACTTTGATATGAACTGTTATATATGCATCCAAAGTTTCATTCTCAACAATCATTGCTTACCAAAGTGGGAGTCATTGCACAAATATCCTATATGCATTTTCCAAATCACAAAATCCTACTTTCTGCAGTATTCAAATGAATTTTTTGTTCACATATAGTGTTCTCTCATAATATGAATTCAGATAAATAAAAAAAAATTGGAAAAAGAAAATCATGAAATAAAAAAAAGTAGATAAATACTGGGGAAAAAATATGTAATGTTTCTGACTCACAATTAGAATAATAAATAATATGGCAAGACCACCAATATTACCTTGTTTCTTTTTGCATTTAACTGCTTATCTAGTTACCAAAATGTGTTTAGTTGGTTCAAATAATGACCACTTATCACTTTATATATTAATGAAGCGCACACACAAACAAATGTTACTGAAATGCATGTCTTTATATCTGGCAGTGATGTGAACTCTGCACTACATTGTGGGAAGCCTCCGTCCTTCCTTTCCCAGACCATTATCAATGTGGAGGGAGTGGTGCCTGATGCTCACATGGAAAGCCTCACACACCCTCACACTTCCAACCAATTTTCATTTGGCATTTTACTTTTATCTAGCTTTATTTCCCCTTTTTCATCTATCTTTTCTTTCTTACCTCCCACTATCCACCATCCAAGGCCATCCTATAAGCTTGCAATGATTTTATATCAATTTAGATTTATTTTTAATTTTAACTAATATTTGTATGATCAAATTTGTATAGCAAGAATGTCCTAAAACTACTATGTTGTTTGTATTATTCTTTTCTTATAATACTGGTAACTCGTACAGTAAGTTTCTTGGACTACTGATACTTTTGAAAATTTTAATATTAATAAGACTTCTCACAAATTTTGAAATAGTAATAAATCACCCTTTTTTTTTATTGAATACTGTATACATGTACAAATGTATATGACTTAGTAAAAGTGGTTACCTTCATTTTGATTGAGTCTTCACCAGTGTTGGGAGATGAATGATAAGGTCCTGAACTTTTCTCACTGTCCTCTGTCTCCAATCCTTCGTTTGACCTGAACATAAACATATCAGTGTTCTCAACTCATACTCTTTTAGAAAGGGGAACAATTATTATTAATGACCACCATATACAAGGGTGTTGCTGCAGTAATTAACTCTGATCATTCATGGTGGGTTTTCTGTTTTAAATTTCACAGATACTTTTACCATTGTGACCCAACTCTTAATAATTCCCACAAGTTTAGTAAGCATCTCCTTCACTCTTGTACTTTGAGTTGTCTCTGTAAATACAATCCAGAGTATGATTGACAATTAGTAAAACAGGCAAGTTGTTGATGGATTATGTAAGTCACAAGCTTGGGTTCAGTCCACGAAGAAATCATTGAGTTGACAAGTGTTGGTGAGTCATTTGATACCAAATAGTAATCTACTTGTTCCAAAAACATCAACTGACTTCTTCTCATTGCAGTTTAATATATGTGTTGCAACTGTAAAGTACGATATAGTGCACAGGTGGAATGATCACAATCTTTATCTTGCTCCACATCTACTGACAACTAAATACTAAATACTCATGATGAGAGAGCACACAACACCATGGATTAACTAGACCAGTTTGTCAAGTGACTTCCTAAAAAGACCCACCATTACGACAAGCAGGCTTTTTTTTTTACGCAATTTTGTTGTCCCTTAGTCCTTAGTTTTAATGTAAGGGGAAAAAAAAAAATCCCATTACCAAGGTATGAAGCTTTTCCAACATACTGTTTCCAAACACAGGAACCTTGGTTTGGGCGCAAAAAAATATAAGGTTTAGGGGATTACCTTTTTTATGTCACATTTCAAAATTTCTAATGATTCTGCAAAGATGACCTCATTATTAACAAAATTAGGATCAAAGGTGTGGTATTCAATAGCAGGTGTGGTATTCAATTCCATTGAAAAAGGAGTCCTGACTTAAGTACACACCTGTTTAGTGATGTAAATTGTCCAAGTGAGCTGCTATGACACTTGTCAAAGGCTGTCAGGAATCTGGTAATGGTTGGCATCAAGATGCTTTTACTCATCTCTCGGCCCACTCTGAGAGCCATTATGAAGAGACAGTCAATGACCCTGCACGCCAACACACCACGAGCCGCACCACCATGAGGAAAGTTCACCTTGGTGGACGACAACAGACGGATCACCGGGTACACTGCATTACGGATCAAAGTTTCCTGAGAGGCAAATCACACTAATGAGTAAGAATAAGTAGAACAGCATGATTAAAAGCACACAATAATTTCAATAAAATATGACAGCAGTATAAAGGAAATTGAATATTGTATCCCTCACCTGCAGGTACTCCATGAAGGTGTGATCAGTAAGGTAAGGTAGAAGGTGCTGCAGTAAGGCCATGGCCCCTAGAAGGCCGCCCTCCATTGTGGCCGACAGCTTGCGGCGGCACGAGGCAACAAGTTCACATATGTGGCACAGATACTGAAGTAATATCACTTGTTCACCGTACAAACCTGATGACAAACACACACCCATGATAAATTTGGTACATTTTTTCCATCTATGTATGTATTCCATATTAAGTTATATTTGACGTTATGTGCAGGCCATTATGGCAATGGAGTATGGTATGTGTACAGTATGAGGTTTATGCTGTTCCTCTGACACACACATTATGAAAGCTAGAGGGAACATTTTATACTTACATGCAATTTCTGAGAGGCAGATCAGCACCTTCTTGGCATATGAATCTCCTAGAATGCGTTTCCTTGTGACAGAGAGTTGGTCATCAGGGTCTGGAGGCAGTGGAGCCAAAGCACCTGAGTCTGGCAAGTAGCAGAGGGTTAACATACGCAGTAAGTTACGAGTCACATAACGTGCAGTGAGGACCGGCCCGAGTCTGCCTGCCAACCATAGAACACTCTCACAACACACGTCTGACATACTGTGACCCAACTCAACTCTGTTACGATCATCTGGACTTTCTTTTTCCTTCTGGGTTCCTTGCAGGGAGTCTTTACTCCCTTCAGTGTCAATGTTAGTGAGATATTTATATTTTTCAAGGCGGAAGTCTGGGAGTGAGCTGGAATATTCTCTTACAGACTTAATGGATGATATTTCGGGCAATAGTCCACTTCTGGGAATGTTGATGCCGCTGGTGACTGGTGAGGTTGGATAGCCACTGGCGGAGGAAGCTGCATAAGCTGAGGCAAGCGGAGTTGGGGTGTCAAGTTCACTATGAAACTCTTCCTCATCATCATCTTTTTCCTCCTGTTCTTCTTCTACTTCTACTTCTGCTTCTTCTTCTTCTTCTTCCTCTTCCCCCGTACTTGAAGAGGGAGAGTGAGGAGAAGGACACAGGGATGGAATAGATCCAATTCCTTCTTGAAGAGAGATATCATCCAAACTCAAAGTCTCGGATGCCATGGGAGACCTGAAGAAACACAATAATAAATACAATACATTCATGTGCTCCTCTACACCTGTGACATTCATAATAACACTAATTATCACCACAACTGCACCATCTTAAAACAAACACCATTACAAGTAACATTATTTATGGATTTCAATGGAAAAATACAAAATGCTTATGAAACCCGTGTCCACCACCACACTTTGGCCCTGCAACCCTAGCAATATGTACACTAATAATAATTACCACAACTCATAATGAATTTCTAGACATGTGTGATATTTCTAGACTTTTGAGGACCAAGTGTGTATTGTTAGTGTCGTGCATACACACACAGTAGAGTTGGGAGAGTGTCACAAAGTGAAAAGGATGGCAAGCCTGGAAGTGAAAAAAGGACTGCATGATGAAATAATTGTACTTATGCACTTATGCAAGTGAGACTTGGGTGCGGAATGAAAGTCAAAGATCAAGGATCCCAGCAGCAGAAATGAGTAACCTGTAAAAAGTTTGTGGTAGAAGTAAAATGGATGGTAAAAGTAAAGACATTTATATAACAAATATGTTTTCTAATAGAGGTGAATGAATGGACTGTGGAGTGATGGAGGTGAAACTCAGCACTATAACAAAGAAAGGATGCCAGAGTGAAGTGACAAAGAGTACATAAGCAAGGTAGAGGCAGTGGGTGCACAAGGACAACCTTCACTGAAATAGGAGAAGAGTGCTACAGTACTTGACAGAAAGGAGAGAAAGGACATTAAGAGAACTAGATAATCAAGAGGAAATTTAACAAGTATAAATGGAAACTTTTCTGCCATGGCCATCCCATTGGATGAGTTCTTAGGAACAAATGTTAAATAGATAGATGAAACTTTTTTCTAGTTTTTTTTTTATTTATTTATTTTTTTTTTTTTACATTAAAAGGGTACTGGCTAAGGGACAACAAAAATGCTGTACTGTACTGTAATTTCTTAAAAGGAATATAAAAACTTTACCTTAGTTGATCACTAGTGTCTTGTAATGGTGTATCAGGAGATTTACAACCAATCTCTTCATCACCACCTTCAAATACAAAGACTTCTGAAAAAAAAAAATTGTCAGTGCTATGAAAAAAAAAAAGTTATGAGTGCCAGAAGGCAGTGTGTAATGTAGAGGTGATCTTGTGTAGATGATAGACTGTCTGATACACAAGTTGATGCCAATGATAACAGTACTCCAATTGGATGAATGACTCATTATCCTATTAGTAGAGAACCATTTCCATTTACAACACACACACACACACACACACACACACACACACACACATTCCCATCTAACCTGGCTCTGCTTCAGCCTCTTCCTGGGTGAGATCAGCAGGTTGGTCTTGGTCAGAGTGGAGCCTGAGTGTAATCTCAGCGGCACTAGAATGCGAGTCTTCCTCACACGGTGATATCACTCCCTCAACACCCAGACCTATGTCCACACTCCTGCAGGGAAGATAACATCAACATTATAACGGATGAACCAACAAACAAATAATGACAACAATGATTCTAAAAGTGATGCAAGATGAAAAGTTAACAACCATACACAGTCCACTCACAAAATGTTTAGTTTTTTCATCTTTCATTCTTTTTTTGTTTAGTTTTTTTGCCTCTACCTTCAATTCATTCAGTTTCGTATACCCAGACCCAGGTAATTTTGACCTGTTTTCTTCATTCATCAAAAAGTTTCCTAACATGAAAGGCTGCTGGATTTAGTATAGTATGTTAAAATGTTCATGTCATATCATTAATAAATAACACCACGTTGGATTAAGTCTGTTCAATCATTAACAAATAACATAATAATTAACAGCAAACCTACTTGAGACTCGTTGATTGCTTCCTCACTAATTCAGGTGATTTAAGACTCTTCCCGAGGATGTCCTTATATCCACCGACACCTTCAATTAGAGGAGTGATGAAGTGAGTAAGAAACTTCTGCAGGCCGAGCCACACAATCAGCTGCAGTAGGAAGGATCGATGAAACAGCTTTAAGTGCTTATCTGTTACATTTTCTGCCTCAAATAATTTCACTAAAGGTGGCAAAAGGTGTTTGTTTGCCCCTTCTGGTCCAAGTGCTTGAGCAAGTATAGTAGTGAGGTACCAGGCAGCACTCACAGCACTCTCTGGGCACTCAAATAATTCTGTTAGGAAAGGTAAGATGAGGTCCAGTCCTTCTAAGCTGAGAGATGGCAGTATGTCAGGAAGGTCTCTGGCAGCCATTTTAACTCTATTTGACATCACTTTCTGAATATGTTCCTTCCTCTCATGGGATTCACCTTGAAGACCCTGAGCTTCATACAACAGCCACGAGTACTGCCTCATTTTGCACACAAACCTATATAACTTTGGAAAGTATGAAGGGAACACCACTAGATTAATAAGTGGCTGCAGTAATTGGTGTGGGCTTGGAGGAGGCAAACCATCTGAAGATACAGGATCATATTTACTAGGAAGGCTCGGGTGTTCTGTATCCTGCGAACTCAACATCTGGAATATGATCTGCAGGGCTTGACGAGCACAGCGAGGCATGGCATTCTGGTCATGTGCCAACAATTTATGAGCGTGAGCGTAGCGTTCCCCGAGGGCGGCTCTCATTCCTAAACCTCGACACTTGGAGGCCGAGAACATTTCCACAATGATGCAGCCGATAGCTTGCATGTCCCTCACTCGCCTTAAGTGAGCTGCTTGTTTAACTGCCTGTTGGTTGTCCTTAAGCTTTATGAGCTGCTTGGGAATTCTTCTTGAAGCTTTTAGCACAAAATTAAAATGCATTTCTAACTGATTCATTGCAACAAGAGGATTGTAATCGTGAGGCAATTGTATGCAAGGTAGTTCTGCTTGCTTCTCTTCACATAAAGATGTTCTAGAGCGGCTCAACTTCTTGGAGAGAGCCAACGCCTTGAAGTTTTCCATTTCCTCATCTTGTCTTTCTGGTGCTGAGTCAGCTTCACTCTGCTCATCACATTTCTCAGGTTCTGAAAAAAATATAATAAACTAATAAATAAAGATAAATTATAAGTGTCATCTTCAAATCTTTCATTCAACTATAAGCTTATATATTTGATTTAGACATATGATCATTAGGATGGAAGTGAAGAAGGAAATGTACGATGGTATGATATGATTTTACCGACAATCCCTTATGCAAGTAAAACAGGCGTGGAATGAAAGTCAGAAATCAAGGATGCAAGCAGTAGAAATGAGTTACCAGAGAAATGTGTGTAGAGGAAGGAGAATGGATGGTGAAAGTAACAAAAGTGAATATAACAAATATAGTAAATCTATTAAAGGTGAAGGCATGGAATGTGGAGTGGTTGAGAGGGTAAAAGCAGCAACCCTAAAATAGTTTGGCCACATAGGAAGAATGCAAGTGAGTTAAATGACAAAAGAAAGTGTACATGTGTAAAGTATAGACAATGGATGAAAGAGGACTAACACTAATCACATGGAAGGACAGAGTGCTAGTGTGTGTATGTGTGAGGAAGGAGTGAGAGTGGATGGAATTAGAAGCATTACACGAATCAAAGAAAGGAAGGAAGGAAGGAATGTAAGGACAGGAACAAATTTAACTCTTCAGCTATGGCCATTCTCTGGGGGACAATTCTTAGGTATAGCCAAGATAGATATATAGATAGATAAATGACCTATTACGTGCATATACATATAATATAACAGTGTATAACTCACTTGTTTCCTGGTGTGGAGTGAGTGTTAGTTTAGGAGGTGATCGGCCAAGGTAAGGGGATGAGGTAAGCCTTGGTGGGTGAGGTGTAGTGAACAGCTGCACCACCCCACCACTGGACAGGAAAGTGTGATTGTCTACCAGCTGCAGGCACACATTCTTAGCCTTAACTGAGGCTCCTCCTGACAGTCTGGAATGAATACATTAAGTAATCTATTACAAAAAGAGAAACAAAAAACAGTATGATTACTCTCCCTAAAGCTAAGGGAGTATCAAGCTGAGTTCTAGAATCTATAATTGTGAAACTATTGATGTGAAACTTTGGTGCAAACTCAAGACCATCAAAATGATAACAGTCCAAAGGTCTCTCACACTTTTGCCTCCCCGACCATTCCCCAAACACCCCCAACCCTACCCTTCCCCAAACACCCCCAACCCTACCCTTCCCCAAACACCCCCAACCCTCCCATTCCCCAAACACCCCCAACCCTACCAATTCCCAAACACCCCCGACTTTTCATAATTTTCCTGAAGTGGTCAATCACATTGTCACTGAACAAGTTAATGCTCTTGTTAATCACTGCTTTATTAGGGTGACACTTTTCAACAATGGCCTGTGTTCTAGACCAATAGAAGAACAGTTCTTTAATTTCAACACTGGAAATGTTACCACCAGCTCCCTCTTCCTCCGCTGAAGAAATTTCCACTGCCACTTCTTCTTGTTGCATCTTGCTAACACTATGTTGATGGTTAGTTCATAGAAATAAATTCAAAATTAGGGACAACATTTTCTTGAATTTTCGATTCGAAATTAGAAAAATTTGAGAAGAGGGCATTCGGAATTAGGAGTGGCCACTGTATATATATGTATGTATATATATATATATATATATATATATATATATATATATATATATATATATATATATGTATATATATATATATATATATATATATATATATATATATATATATATATATATGTATATATATATATATATATATATATATATATATATATATATATATATATATATATATGTATATATATATATATATATATATATATATATATATATATATATATATATATATATATGTATATATATATATATATATATATATATATATATATATATATATATATATATATATATATATATACCATATACTTTTTTTTTCCCTGGCTAATTTTTTATGGTCGAAATTTTGCAAAATTTGGGAAAAATACTTTTATAAATCTATGTATCACTAAACTTGAAAATTCAGCCTATTCTGTAAAAATACAGGTTTTACGATTTTTGTGAGTGTTTGTTTCCTTGAATGCAGTAAATATATGGTTGTGGTTACATGGTTGAAAGGTGTGCAGGAAAGAAGACATGAAGAAGCTATATAATAAGGCCAATGTAAAACTACACTTGGTATTGTGCATGATAGTAATAGTTAATTGATAACTTACTTATGCCCAAAGTTAAGATCAATCCAATGGTGAAGTCTGCGAGACACTCTATCACTCTCCAGCATACTGTGGTGGAGACTCAGGAAGTCATCAGTGTCTGAACACCACTCAGGTACTTCAAGGTCACCCATGTCGGGGTGTAAACTCTGTCAACAACACAATCATTAAGTACACTATCACACAAATACTTCCTTCACATGGTTGATCTATTTAGCTTGTTATGGAACTATAGGAATCAAATTAAACTCCTACTAAATATTACTTCCTTCAACAAACCGGTCAACATCCAAGCCACTGTCTCACTCTACATCCCACAACACAATGCATAAACATCAACTTGTACACACACAAAATAATAGATTACGTTATCATAACCACCTAACAATCTAAATGCATCAAATCAATCTATGGATAGTCTTATTCAATATCATGAGTGGAAGCTCATTAATGTTACTCTACTAATTAAAAGCTCTTCTGTGACCGCTAGCAGCCAGACAGAACCTCTAACCCGGTGATCATATTTCTTCATTTTAAACCTATTCTGTTCCTCTCCATGTCATTTTGAGTGATGGAGAAGCAGTAACACATCATTCTTCACCATTAATAGTGGATATATAAAACCAAAGTTGAGACTTTTGTTATACACAGGAAAGCAATTATATATACTTTAAAAAATTGTCTGAAATACCTAACCATTTTCTACATAATCATTTGTTATATTTGATTTGTATCTATTTCATGAAAAATGTTTATTTCTAAGGTCAATTATAAAATCGAAAAATAGAATAAAGCAATAATAATGAAATTAAACCAATATAAACCATAGAATAGCGTATATAAAAAAATATTCAAACACAAAGTAAAGCCTAAATAAACCATAACACATAGAAAAACGGAAAATATAATGAAAAAATGAGAAAAAAACACGGTAATTATGCGTTTACATCCAAGAGTGTTAATTATAGTGTGTTAGGTACAGTGTAAGAAGTGTTAGGACATGACGACCTACAAGGATATAGATGAAGGTGAGTGTGGTGTGTTGTGAGTGTGTTTTGGTGGGCTGACGGTAGCACTAGGGATATACACCTTTTTCCTTCCTTTCTAAGTTTATTTGAGGGAAGGAGGAGCAGTAACACATTATTCTTCACCATGTATAGTGGAAGGACTGAGAAAACAGTGCCTATTAAGCGTAATAACTTGATATAACATCACAAAACAGGTCACAGAAGAAGAAGAGTAGGATGGCGGACGTGACAAAAGCGGAAGAGGTCACAGAAGAAGAAGAGCAAGATGGCGGAAGAGGTCACAGAAGAAGAAGAGCAAGATGGCGGAAGAGGTCACAGAAGAAGAATACAAAGGAATACAAGGGAACACAAACAGCAACAGACCCTAGGGTCCCTGCGAAGGCTGTTTGATATAACTACTTGAATTAGAGAAAGGATAGTACAGTGGAAGAAGAAGAGCAAAATGGCAGACTTGTGAGGTGGAAATGTTCGATGACGTATATATAATTCCAAAATACTTTTTTCTGTTATACACAGAAAAGCAATCATATATACTTAAAAAAATCGAGTGAAGTACTGAACTGTTTCCTACATAAACATTTGTTATATTTGATTCGTATATACTGCATGAAATTTTTTTTATTTCTAAGGTCAATTATAAAATTGAAAAACAGAAATAAACAATAATAATGAAATTAAACCAATATAAACCATAGAATAGAATATATAAAAATTATTCAAACCGAAAGTAAAGTCTAAATAAACCATAACACAAAGAAAAAAGGAAAAAATAACGAAAAAATGAGAAAAAAACACTGTAATTATTTGTTTACATCCAAGAGTGTTAATTATAGCGTGTTAGGTACAGTAATAGAAGTGTTAGGATATGACGACCTACAAGGATATAGATGAAGGTGAGTGTGTTGTGTTGTGAGTGTGTTATGGTGGGCTGACAGGCTGACAAATCGACAAATATACTGGTATACCGAAAGGCTTCAAATGCCTGTAATACCGCCCCAAAAAATACTGGTATGTCGGTATACCGGATAGGTGCACATCCCTAGACACACACACACACACACTTAGCTGATGCCAGGCAATGTAATCTGATTGTGTTTCCGATTAATAATTATAATACTTAGGGCACCAGTTGTGTTGCATATCACGTGTATATATATATATATATATATATATATATATATATATATATATATATATATATATATATATATATATATATATATGTATGTACTACGCTCATAATGCTGCACTTGTTAACATTAAACTGCATCTGGCTGATACAGTTTAATGTTAGCAAGTGTAGCATTGTGAGCGTAGGTAAAGGTAATAGGCCTGTAGACTACACATTAAATGACACTACCTTAGGAAGGTCATATATTGTGAGGGACTTGGGAGTTCAAGTAAGCAGTGACTTGCGCCCCTGGGAACAGTGTATTATAGCTAGAAATAAGGCCAACAAGATACTGAGATTTATTGTGACAAATAGGAGTTCTGAGGTCATTCTGAGGTTGTATTTAGCGCTAGTTAGACCCCACCTAGATTATGTAGCTCAATTTTGGTCCCCTTATTATAGGAAGGATATAGGCTCCTTGGAAGCAGTCCAGAGAAGAATTTACCCTACAAAGATAGGTTAAAACGCCTTAATCTCCACTCCCTAGAGAGAAGGAGGGCAAGAGGGGATATGATTGAGATTTTCAAATGGGTAAAAGGAATTAATAAGGGAAACATTGATCGGGTTTTAGAAATTAGTAGTCAGGATAGGATACGTGGAAATGGGTACAAGCTAGAAAAGCTTAGATTCAGGACAGACCTAGGTAGATATTGGTTCACTAACAGAGTGGTGAACTATTGGAATAGGCTGGGTAGACACGTAGTAAGTGGTGAGTCAATAGGTAGCTTTAAAAGATGGTTGGATAGGGATGACAGGTGGGATGGCTAAACAGTGGATTATTCCAAGGGTGGAAGACAAGGAACTGCCTCGTGTAGGTCATCAACTGGCCTCTTAGTCTCCTAATTTCTTATGTTCTTATGTTATCAAATAGTTCATCTTCCATGATATTAGAATATTAGACCACCTTTTATCAATACTTGCTTCCCAGCTCACACTCAAAGTATCTTCATTCTTTTATTCCTTTACGAGCAAACTATGCAATAGTCTGATTTCATGTTTTTTTCCCATCCTACCAGATCAATACTTTCCTTACAAGTCTCACATCACTCAAAAAATAACTGGCTCTTGGCTCTTCCTCAATTTCTCCTCCATTGCTACGTATCAACATACTCTTGTGATCACCCTTCTCATCTCTCCTCCTCCTCTTTCTCCTCCTCTTCCACGTGTATCTTTCAGCATCTTAAGCTGAAAGAGTGTTTGTTAAAAACAATCTACTTTCCGCACATATGTCCACTCAGGCCATAAACTTTCTTTATATATTTCAAATATGACAATGGAATTTCAGAGAGGAGTATCAAGAAACCTCTTGAATTAAGCTGGCCTTCCTTTTTGGATTTCCTCAACTATATCTTCATAGAATGAATAATTATCCACTATTTTATGACTATTTCATGTTTCCTCCCCAATAGTGTTGAACATATCTTTGTTGTGTTCCCTAAAACTCATGCTTCATGTTACAGGGTTCAAATTACTCAAGGTATGAAAAAAAAGGTCCAATAATAGATGTCAAAAGGCACTTAACAAAGGAACACTATATAGAACAGGACATAAAACTTGATAAAACAAACAATGTAAAGAACATGACAAAAAATATTGAAGAAAAAAAAAGAAAAAAAATACTGTACATCAACTAGTTTAGGAATTTTTTAAAAAGTAGGACCCACCTTGAATATTGAAGGATCAGTATAGAATTCAGGAATGCATTCATCTGGCGTCCATTCATAGAGTCGGCTCACCGTTGACGGGTAGTGTTCCGGCACCCATTGCTGCCTCACATACTTGGTCAACAGTTCTTTGGGAGTGACTCGAGCCTTGTACACATAGTAGGTGATTTCACTGAATACTTCTGTTACGTGGTGAGCTGCCTACAAAGACATTATTATATTTACATTACAGACACAGCAAAGTAAAATAAGAATCAATGTCAATTTGCAAATTTCCACATTCAGTCAGCCTTTAATATGAGAAGATTTTATAATGTATAGACTTTGTTATCCATGGATTGAAAAAATGTGAATGACAATAATGCACAAAATATATACATGTGAGGTTCAGGCATATTCAGTACATGGGGGGGGGGAGGGGAGGGGAAGATGCAGGGACAATATTTTTCTTTTCTTGTCACAAAACACCAATAATTAGACAAGTAAAGTTAAATCAGGTTCTTAAAACTCTGAAACAAAACTATAACAACTATACCGTTTGTTTGGGCTGTCCTTGCGTGGCTGCCATTTGGTAGGTTTGATCTAGCTGCTGATCACCTTTGTTGAGGCGGAACTTGGTCTTAGTGAGGTCTCTCCAGCCTGAGGTTCTGGAGGAGAAGTCTGTGACCCAAGGCACGGTGGGGTGGTGATTGGGCACGTTGAATCGCCTCCCAGCAAAGAAATTCAAGCAAAGTAGATAGTCCAAGGTAGTGATTTGGTGGCCAACCTAAAAATAATAATAATAATAAAAAGAAAACATATGTAGATACTTTTTTAAGAGGGATCAATAACTTAAAGTGT
This sequence comes from Metacarcinus magister, assembly GCA_029783475.1. Taxonomy (NCBI): domain Eukaryota; kingdom Metazoa; phylum Arthropoda; class Malacostraca; order Decapoda; family Cancridae; genus Metacarcinus; species Metacarcinus magister. The sequence continues at coordinate 18,021,797 of JAPQNM010000043.1, read as the reverse complement.
ACCAATTTTTAAGAACAAATTATTACTATTGTCAATACCATTATCATTATAAGCAAGAATATTACCATCAGATTCCCAGTAAGTGATTTCAACCACAGGAAGCAGGAAAGAAAACAACCACTGGATTCTAAACATCATACGACAGATTGAAATAAATTCCTTCCAGAGTAAACTACTAATACACATGAGGTAGTATTGCTTACCCACAGCTGTGTAAGGTGAACTAAGGAACACTGAAGCACCGTTTCAAGCTCACTACCTCCTTCAACCTGGAAAAAAAAATAATTATTTCATGAGTAAATCACAACATTCCACGACATTTTCGTGAGTGCAAACCAGATCATGACAACAAATCAAATGTATAAGGATGGAATGGAGTACTTTGGTAAACAAAATGATGTAATGGAAAGTAATCTCTGTTAATAAAGAGAAAGGTTTATAATTAGTGTATTTGATCAGTTCTAACATATGTATCAGATACCTGGAGTCTTACAAAAAGTTCAGTGCACAAAGGGGAATGGTGATAATAATGTTTGGTATAACATACATACATAGGAAAAGTGTTTTAGGAATTTGAGAGCAGACCAAATTAAAGACTTTCTTGACTATAATTAAAAGAAAAAAGTGAACATGGACAAGACAGAGCAAGTACTCAACAGATAATAGACGGACATTCTTAGTAATGGAATGGTAACCTGTAGGTCTCTTAGAAAGAAAACATTGATGCTACCATACCACAATGTGAACTGAAATGCCTTGTTATAATAATTTGTCTTTCACAAGTATGCTTTCTTCCATTCTGTTGACTTTAGTTGAGTTGCAATATAATGAACATCTCAATGTTTTTAAAGTGTTGAGAAGTAATTAACAAAAGTTTATCAGGAAAAAGACTACAGATTAAGAATAAAATGTGACTTTTGAAGAAATATAACAGTCAGGAATTTCATGCAACTCTAATGAACTTACTTGTTTCAGAATATTATAAACATCTTCACTTGAGAGAAGCTCATGATAGTTATGCAATCTTCCACTTGCATTATTTCCGGGAATGTTCCTTAAATTATGTATAGATGGTTGTTCTGAGTCTGATGCAGCTTGGGAGGTAATGATTTCATCTGCACTCAGCCACGCTCCATCATTATTCACTTCTTTGGTTTGAGCATGCAAGGACTCAGCTTCAATGAGGCTGTCAGGGATACAGGGCAGTAAGCTGAGGTAGAGTGCATCATCAACAAACAGATGGCTGAGTGTGACATCACCCAGGTGAAGGCCGCGGTTGTGGGTGTCACGTGCAGCCTCCAGCAGCTGGTACAACACAAAGAGAGGCCGCATCTCAGACCCACTTAACTTGGCTGGACTGTGGACAAAACAATACTTGAAAGTTTAAACCATCACACTCCATCATTCTCACAAGTAAACGATCTCAATCTATTTATGTGGCACACTTTGTTGCTGGAAAAATGTGTTTCATAATAAAGATTTTCAAGTGAAGATACGGTTAATGAGAGAGAGAGAGAGAGAGAGAGAGAGAGAGAGAGAGAGAGAGAGAGAGAGAGAGAGAGAGAGAGAGAGAGAGAGAGAGAGAGAGAGAGAGAGAGAGAGAGAGAGAAAGAGAGAGATTAAACATGAGGACATATTCCATCTCTCTGTAACAAGTGTATTGATGGTAAGAATTATATGCCGTATTTTCTCGTGAATGAAATTGTAATTCTTATATATTTTGAAGGATCCATTTAACTAATACATTAAACGTTGTTTTATAAATATATATATTGCATAACATTCCTCCCAACAAGTGCACATGAGGTATTCTCAACACACACACACACACACACACACACACAGACACAGACACAGACACACACACACACACACACACACACACACACACACACACACACACAATATAACAAAGGTGTTTCAAACTTCACCACTCACCTGAAAGATACACATTGTTGCATGTTGTGACACATGTTTTCCAGCACAACAAACATGTGGTGTTGAGCTTCCAGAGCACATATGGCTGGAAGAACATTGGAGTGTGGTCTGCATGTGGGGCCATTCAGTACACATGACTGCACATCACTGTTCTCGCTGCTGCAAACATCACTACCATTACGTAAACCATCAAACACAAACACAAACACAAACACATACAAATAAATTATATAACACTTTCACATTTTCATCACAATTATATGATATTAATTTGCTTTGTGTATAACAAAAATGTGTATTGCCCAAATTATTGATGCTTAAAATCAACATATTACGTTTGTCAATGAAATATAAACACTTGAACTGGTGCTGAATAACAGAAGTGATCATTGACTAACTGCAAAGGTATTAGAACGCATCCATAAAGCCGGTGAATTGCCTCCCTCAGCACACTGTTCAGACTGTCAATCCTCATCTGTGTTCCACTCTTGCCCTGCACTGCAACCCCGTGCTCTGCAAACAATCATGAACAATTATACATCAATTAAAATAAATAACAATCTTAAACACTGCATACCATCATCATTATTCACACTTCTAATGACTAAACCCTAATTCCATCTGAGAATGAATGTCATGATTTCAGAGTAGCAATAGAGAACTTCAGAAATAAAAGGAAACAGATTAGAAGGATTCTTTCCAATGTGCACCCAATTTTCTGGTTTATAAGACACCCTTTCTTTCCATAAATACAAGTCTCATCACCACCTTGCATCCTATAAGCTGAAGGTAAAAAATGTCTGTCCTCCTGATGCCAAGAGTCCACCTTGCACATCAATCAAGGATTACAAGTAGTGGCATGAACCTTGAGGACAGACTTACACTATGACACAGTGCATGGCAGTGCAGGATGTTGAATCTAACAACACCAATGATCATTACAATCACTACAATCACATCAATCCATCACTTAGTACTTTTATACAAGTGTTTGCAAGTGACAATCCTTTTTGTTTGAATACCCACCTGAGTATTTTTTGAAAGCATCCTTCCATAAGTTCTTGTTATTGGATGTCGCCACATAATGAAGCAGCTGAGAAAAAGACACATCAGCTAGAAGGCCAAGTGACTGGCTACAGTTCCGAGGCAGCGGATACACATCACACTCATTCTTTGGTATAATCTGAAAGGTGAAAAAGTTCAATAGATATTAACTGTATTGAAAGAAATAGTGAATCAAATATATTTTATAAGACGTGCATTCACTCACACTCACCTGTATGAACACTCTTTGCCATGGATGGTCTAGTTGATGACCGAGACGCAGAGCTGATTGTACTTCAGCTGCAGTAAGTGATTCATGCTCAGGAGGCCGTGAGTACACTCCATCCTTCACTATCTCTCTGCAGGGAAAAGGTCAAAAGTATATAATATCTATCTAGTAGTAATCATTTGCTTTTCCATGGCAATATATAAGTGTAATGAGTACATACATAATATAATGTGTAGACAAATATACTACAAATAGGTGAAAACATACATTAGTACAGGGATTCTCCATTCTATATTGGTACAAAGTTATGTTTTAACACATGTATTCCGTGCAATCCTTAAGCCTTATGGTGTGCAACATCATGTTTGTCAAAAAATTAATTGAAAAGAAAAAATAATAAATAAATAAAAGAGACAAGTAACATTCATCAATAGAAATAAATTATATTGTTTTTTTTCCTATATAATGAGACATGACAAGAGACTGGTCAGGGATGTAAAGTTGACTGGAAGTGAAAAGTGCACAACACAGCACCAACTACCACAGTGTAATATACGACTCAAATGGAGGGAAGTGTGGTGTTGTGGAATGGGTGAAAAGAAATACATTGACGTGATTTAGTCACATGAAGAGAAAGAAGAGTATAGAGTTTGTGAAGAAAGTGTATGTGAATGAAATTGATGGTCCGAGGAGGAGGGGACGGCCAGTTGTAAACTGGAAGGATAGGGTGAAGGAGTACATGCATGAAAGAGTTGCTGAAAGAGGAGGGAGTGTTTGGATAGGGAGAGGTGGAGGCTCTTCTGCCATGGCCATCTCCTAAGGATACATTTGTGGAGGGAACAAGGCGTCAGAAACTATAGATAGATAGATAAGATGTGAACCAAAATATCCTTTACTTGCTGAAATACACTAACCTTATCCAAGGGTAACAAACGAAGGCTTCCACCAAGTCCGGCAGAGGTCCAGGACAGCAGTAGAGAGGTGACAGTCCAAAACATTCACTTACCACCTCCACCATCTTAACAACACTCTCCTTCCACCCCTCCAAGTGATCAGTCCTGGAAAGATACCATTCATTGCACAAGTGAAAGCATGTATACATTTAATTAATTTATTTATCTATTATTCATTTAATCTGTGTAACAATATTATACTCATTTCATCACAAGCTACTTCATGGTCCCCTTTTTTTCCTATGATTAATCTATTTTTATACACAATAAGCATCCAAGTAAATAGATGAATAAAGGAATCTAGTCTAAAAGAAGGAATCTAACTATCTATCTATATACTTAACTTATATCCCCATTAAAAAGAGGAAGCGAAGACAAGGTATTTAGGGTTCAGGGAGACTTTACTCTACTCCCTTTCTGCACCCTGGTTTTTTTTTTTATAAGAGAGAACCTGACCTAACCTAACTGTAATTCTGTCAGGTGTGTGGACTTAGAAATGGAACAGTACATGTTAAGTAAGGCATTGACCGTTCACTAAAACCTTCACATATGTTCAGTACAGTAAGTATCCTGTGTAATGTTATAAAGATTGGTGTTATTTTACATCTTCACCAGAATGCTCTAGAGAATTCAGGGTTATATTAATACATTACCTGATGCATTCTGGAAAGGTTTTCTTAATTACATTTCCGTCGCAAATTCCTAGTTTGTGAGATATTCAATGTTTTCTGCGAGACCTTTTTGAAAATAAGGTAAAGTTTAGTTTGGTTTGAACAATAATGTTATTTGTCAATGTAGGTTAAGGGTTGATTAGGTTAGGTTATGTTACGTTAATTTAGAAGCTATCAAATGTTTTCTATGACTAAATGTCGGTGGTTAAACGAGGTGCAGACGCCCTTTATTTTCGTAACCATACGCCATTATGGTGAAGATGTAAAAATTCACCTAAAGATTAACTAATTGTCCTTCACAAATTACTTGAAAACCTCTTTCTGCCAATTAACCAGACGGTGTTATAAATAGTTACTGTTTTGGAGGATTAAAAAAACCTTCCCTTGAAAGGTTTTATGTTTATGGGGAAGATAAGATTAGCAAATATCATAAAAATCAGACATTATCAAAATAGAACTCAAACAACCTGATCCTTGTGCTCTAAAAAGTGTTTTCTCCACGAAGGTAAATAATCGGCATCAGCTGAGTATTTACAGGAAAATATTATACCTTTCAATATTACGTCAAATATTACCAAATTAAAAGGCGATCAACACAGTAACATTACAAAGAACATTTCAAACATTCACATCAGCTAAACAGAACACAACACTTAATAATTAATAATATATAGAGATATCTAGTCAACCAAGTCAGTAAATATTACGTACCTATTTCCAGTCTGTAGGTAGGCCGTGCAGTCTTTATGAAGTAATATACACGTTGTTACTGATATGTGAGGCCATGAAAGGCTGTGTAGTGGGCAAGGAACACATGTAATCTTTGGTAACAGGTGAGTCAGCTGTCAACAAAAAGTAAACAAAACAACACTCCTGTCACGCCCGTCACGCTAACCTTACTAAATGCATAACACTTGACCGATTCTAGATTAATATGTTATAGCTTTCATAGTAATATTTTGTATGATAACTTTATGAAATATATTTTTTTAAGTGTAAATATATGCAATCCAGCTATCCATCTTGCTTTTGTGTGTTATATATATCACTCACGTACTGTACCGCTTCTATATTGATATTTTTCAACTTCCTTTATCAAATATATATTTTTTTAAGTGTAAATGTATGCATTCCGCTCATCCATCTTGTGTTTGTGTTATATTTATCACTTATGTATAAACTTATGATAAATTGGTGACTCGTGACCTTCCTGTTCTGAATCCAAATGGTCTATCTGTTATTATTCCTTCTCTTTCTTATTATTAATCAATCCATTGTTTCTTGATTACCTCTTCAATTATCTTACAGACTATGCTATGATTATAAATGACTTAGAGACAGGAATAAACAGTGATATCAGTAAATTTGCCGATGACACAAAGATAGGAAGATCGGTAAAGAATTTAGATGATGCTAGGATGCTGCAGGATGACTTAAATAGGCTGTACGAGTGGTCAGAGAAATGGCAGATGCAGTTTAATGTTAACAAGTGTAGCATTATGAGTGTAGGTAAAGGTAATAGGTCTGTAGACTACACATTAAATGACAATACCTTAGGAAAGTCATATAGTGTGAGGGACTTAGAGGAGTTCAAATAAGCAGTGACTTGCGCCCCAGGGAACAGTGTATTATAGCTAGAAATAGAGCCAACAAGATAATGGGATTTATTAGTAGGTGTGTGACAAATAGGAGTTCTGAGGTCATTCTGAGGTTGTATTTAGCGCTAGTAAGACCCCACTTAGATTATGCAGCTCAGTTTTGGTCCCCTTATTATAGGAAAGATATAGGCTCCTTGGAGGCAGTCCAGAGAAGAATGACCAAGATGATTCAGGGGCTGAAAAATTTACCCTACAAAGATAGGTTAAAACGTTTTAATCTCCACTCCCTAGAGAGAAGGAGGGCAAGAGGGGATTTGATTGAGGTTTTCAAATGGGTAAAAGGAATTAATAAGGGTAACATTGATCAGGTTTTAGAATTTAGTAGTCAGGATAGGACACGTGGAAATGGGTACAAGCTAGAAAAACTTAGATTCAGGACAGACATAGGTAGATATTGGTTCACTAACAGAGTGGTGAACGATTGGAATAGGCTGGGTAGACACGTAGTAAGTTCTGAGTCAATGGATAGCTTTAAAAGACGGTTGGATCAGAGTATGGATAAGGATGACAGGTGGGATGGCTAAATATTGGATGATTCCAAGGGTGGGGGGCAAGGAGCTGCCTCGTGTAGGTCATTAACTGGCCTCTTGCAGTCTCCTCATTTCTTATGTTCTTCTCTCTCTCTCTCTCTCTCTCTCTCTCTCTTTTTTGTACTATTTATGCAACAAAGAAAAATAACAAGGGAAAGGAGGAGTAGAAAGGCAATGAAAAGTTATATATTGTTTACCTTCAATTTTACTTTTCATTTTATTATTTATGTATAAGTGATATTAATAAACTATACCATAGTGAATAATTTATTAATTAACATGAATAACTAATTGAAGTAGTTTTTTTCCATTATTTTAAATCCATTTCTAAGTTGGCTATTAATTGCTCTTCAATTAAGTCGCCGTACCGTAATTTAATGGATTAATTA
>JAPQNM010000043.1:18006885-18009385 GCA_029783475.1 Metacarcinus magister | reverse complement strand
TGTTGGATTATACTGATCTTCCACCAGCTTTAAAAATGTCTGAGGTTGAGGTTCATGGAGAGGTTGTTTTGCCTCGGCTGGTACAGGCATCAACTCTACCTCAGAATTGGATATTCCAAATACAGTGCGTAACCTAGTTGGACTCATGTTTGTTAGAGGTGTTGCTGTCTTATTTAATGATATAGTTGGTGTTGTATCATTTTTTGAAATGTTGGGGCTTATTCTAGATAGTGGACAATTTGTTATTCCCCCAGTTGAGGTAATCATAGGAACTGCTGTACTTGTGATAGGAGTGTGAGGAAATCTTGGAATTGTAACTAAAGGACTGGTAATGGAATGTGAAGTGGTCATCTTTGGATGGACGGTGGTGACGGCGGAATGACTGTAAGGTAGCTGAAGGTTTTCTGTTGATGATGGATTTGTAGGTAGGTTAAATATATTGCCTTGAGCTGAAGTGGGGCTCAGTGGAGGTATTCCAGGATTGATCATATGTAATTCTGAACCATTCCTCATTAATCCTTGGACATTCCTTGAAGGCCCAGAACTAACCATTGGTAGCCCATAATTTATCCTTGGAAGCCCTGGACTCATTCTTATTACTCCAGGACTATTTCTTGGAGCTCCTGGACTATTTCTTGGAGCTCCTGGACTATTTCTTGGAGCTCCTGGACTATTTCTTGGAGCTCCTGGACTATTTCTTGGAGCTCCTGGACTATTTCTTGGAGCTCCAGGACTATTTCTTGGAGCTCCAGGACTATTTCTTGGAGCTCCTGGACTATTTCTTGGAGCTCCTGGACTATTTCTTGGTATTCCAGGGCTACTACTTGGCATTGCAGGACTAACTGAAATCCCAGGACTTGCAATGGTACTTTCACTGTTAGATTGCGGTGTTCCAGGACTTGCTCTTGTAACAGAGGGACTAGGTTTTAGTATTCCTGGACTTGTTCTTGATATATTATATATTCCAGGACTTGACACTCCTGGGCTTGTCCTCATATTTCCAATAGGCATGGAAGAGGACATTTTTGGTGGTACTGGAATACTACTTGATAATCCCGGACTGACAGGTAGGATGGCAGGACTTCCTCTTGATGGATGACTAGCGTTAGGTGTGGGAGATCCTTCTAAAGTAGTTACAGAAATCTCTAAACTGGATGGATTGGAAAGTGCGGGTGAAGAGCTTTGGTGTACATGAGAAAGATTGACTTGTGAAGTTGAAGTATTTGAAGAGGTAGCGTCTAAGGCAGTGTTATCTTCTGCTGGCAAAAGGTCACTGCGTATGCTAATTTTAGATTTTTTGTTCTCATGGTGGTAGCATTCATCATCATCAATTTTTAACTCTGTATCATCATTAATATCATGGTCCTTTCTTTTTCCTAAAATTCTTTCATTACTTGGTGAGTTTTCATCTGTTTTCTCACATTCCACCTTAGTTTCACTGGACTGTTCCGTTGCATCTTCCTTCTTTTCTCCCTTTTCAGTCAGCATCAACTCCTGCACTTTTCGTAACTTTTCAACCTCCTGTCGTGTTTTCATTAGTTCCTTGTACAGTACAGAGAGAAGCATGTTTGGTTGCACTTCTGTATCCTCTTTCTTTTTGTCATCACCCTTATAGCAAATTTCATCTTTCAAAACCTTTTTATTAATGTCAGCAGATGCACTTACTATGCAGTCAATAACATTACTTTGCAGATCTTTAATAGAGTTTTCTGTAAATTTTACATTTATATCATCATTGACTTCTTGTTTTGAAGTTTCCAGATCACTACAATTTTCTTTAATATTGGGATCATTTTCTGACTTCATCATTTTGTCATTATAATCTAGTTTATAGGTAACATTTTCTGCATCTTCTGATGTATCCGTTAAGGAAGTTGATATTTTACTTCCACGGATAACTTTAATAAATTGTTCTTCTGATTTTAATGGTGAAGCTACACATTCCTGAGAATATGAAAATAAACGGCTATCAGTTGTCTCTGGCAAAAAATGATTTGATAGCGAAGTTGGTGGAGTGTCACGACATTGAACTTTGAGACTTGTGATATGAGCAGGTGATGTCCTTTCTGATGCTAACTGGCTAGTGGTAAGACTTGCTGCTTCTGTTCCTTTACACTTGGATTCATCTGCCTTAATCATTTCTGTCTTACTAGAAATAGTTTGCATAACACTCTGATTCTCCTTTGTTTGCTCTGAGGATGAATTGTCGGGTTCACTTTTCAGCATCTCCTGAAATGCTCGTCTGAGAAGTGCTTGCTTGTGAGAAAACCGCTGCGGATTGTGAGTGTCAGATGAATGTGCAGAGTGTTGGTGGTTGCTGTTTGGATTTGACCCTTGTCTAGGAGACCAATCTGAAACACAACACAAATGTATTGATAAAACACACATGTAACTAATATCAATTTAATTATACATCACTAACACATACTGAAATATTATTTTGGTTAAGATCTGACGTTTGTAAACAAGGGAAAAAATTGGAGTTCCTCAAACTTCAGTA
>JAPQNM010000043.1:17989385-17999385 GCA_029783475.1 Metacarcinus magister | reverse complement strand
TGTTTTAGTGTGGGAAACATTTCATCAGACTCGTTATTACTTGATTATGATGATAGTGATAGTGATAGTGATAGTGATGATGATGATGATGATAATGATACATGTTAATGTGAATTCCCCCACGGTCTCCAGAATCACGTGCTGCTGGACTCCTGATCGACAACCATTACCTGCTGGAGCAAAATTTAGAACTCATCTAGGAAGGCTGTAACCTACCCCCCACCCACCCCCCAACACACCCCATCTTTTTGGTCAAGGAGGACACTAACTCCTTCATCATCGGGGAAAACATTGCACCTTGAACGAGGCGCTCAGACTCAGCCTTAGGAGTGACAGCCTGAGACGTTACCACTGAGCTATCGAGCTGTGTGTGTGTGTGTGTGTATGTGTGTGTGTGTGTGTGTGTGTGTGTGTGTGTGTGTGTGTGTGTGTGTGTGTGTGTGTGTGTGTGTGTGTGTGTGTGTGTGTGTATCGTCAAAACAGTTGAGCCAATGTTTATGTGCGTAATAATTATCTGTGGACGTTTACCATTAGTTAACATCCCTTAAAATTACATTACACACACGAGAAGAGTATTTACGTAATTATACGTACATATATAATTTTTTCATAGCTAAAAGTGATCATTGCACGTGCGCACTATGAACTGCACCGTGTTCAATACAACACAGTATAACATTCTTCGTTATTCTAGTTGGATGTAGAAATACATTTTTTTTTCTGGTCTAAGTGTGCACATTATTATTGACACTTAAAAGTGGTGAGCAATAATGACTGACCAGTGATTGTATTGTGCAAATAAATACAGTTATTTTTTTCTAATTATCTAGTTATAAAAAATTTAATACTGAAAACTGAGCTGCAGGTCACTTACCTAAGTTATGTTTTCTTCTCTTTCTTCGTGATCTTTTCCACTTTTCTTTTTCTTTCTTTGATACATCTTGCTTTTCATTATCTTCCTTCCCCGGAAGACAGCCTTTTCCGACGTCCTCCTCCTTTTCTGTGGCTTCTTCCTTCACTCCTTCGGTAGAGTCTTTTGATGGATCGTTGAAGGCATCCTGGCCCATCTTGATGACACGTTCAGGTTCCTCAGGTGTAGGAGATCTGCACTTGCGTTTTCTTTGTTGATTTGAAGTCTCACTATCTTGGGAGTCTATAGGATGTACCTCTCTTGTCATTATGTGTGCGTGTGGTTTCCAGTATGCATCCGGTTTAACTTCCGAGGTGTCACACTCAACCCTGCTTGATTCGGATTCACCCGTAGGGATTTCTGACGAGGAGGTGGTAGTAACCGATTCAGGAGACGGAAACTTTGGTGAAACACAGTCTTTGTGTGAAATTTTGCTCTCCTCCATTGTTCCAGGAATCTGAGCCTTCCAGTCTTCTGATTGATCAAGACATTTCTTTTCGTTCCAGTGATCAGTAGACATGTTACTATTGCAAGTTCTTCTTATCACCTTATGTCGGTAATAATGGTCATAATTTATCTCTTCAATCAAGTTTCCTGGACCTTCTGGTTTAATTGTTACTTCATTTGGAGAAACTTTTTCTTCAGCCTGAGAGATCTCGTTAGACGGGTCCTTATGGCCGTTTGTCTTGTCATCTACATCTAACGAAACATCAGGGAATGCAAGTGAATCTTTAGCATCAGGTTCATCCTCGGTTTCCATTTGAACATCGACCGGAGCACAAACTCGAGTTAAATCTAAAGGGGTCGAGTTTTCTTGATAAATGTTGGTACTCATTTTTTGACTTCCATTCTCATCTGTATCTTCGGCATCCAAAGGGTTGTAGTGGCAAGAATCCACTTCCTTTTTAACTACTTGTTCCCTACAGTAGTCAGATTTACGTGACCTTTTATGTGAATGTCCAGTGCCATGATGTGTGGGGTCGCCTTGGCTGCATGTCCTGCCATGTGTACCAGTTTCCTCTTCATGACTGTAGCGAGTGTAAAAGGGATCAGTTTTACAGCCACTGCTTTTTTCAGGAAGAAGTTTGGCTTTCCCTTTATAGTCTTGTTTTATGGATTCCTTGATGATGTCGGTCATTACTCCAGTTTTCTCTTTTTCTTTCCCTTCTTTATGCGTTGCCTTTTGGACATGTTCCTCATCAGCTTCGACCACTGACTCATTGAGTGAGATGTGCTTTTTACTATCGTTAGTCTCACTTTCCTTGAGTCTCGTTTTCTGTGTGGACGTGAAAACGGGTTCAAGATGCGGCAGATCAATTGCTGGTAGTTGCACGGGGGCATTCATGCCAAAACTCACCCACAGACAAGAGTCAGAGTTGCGGCCTGACTCTGTATTCTTTGCTTGCCTGCTTCTTCGGCTTCTCAAGATTTGACCTTCAGGCTGCTTATCCTGATGGCTGATCTCACTACAGTGAAGCCTACCTGGCGATGCCACTGAAGTCCCCTCCTCCTGTTTGGACTCCAAGTAAGGAAGCTCAGCGTCACAGGCGTCAGATACTTCCATCGTCAACTTGATAGTTTCTTGTGTATTATTTTCAGTGGATTTAGTTTGAATTTCATTTACTTCTTCACTTTCCTCCACTGACGATCGAACCTCTGTCCTGGCTCCGAGAACTGTGTTAATTTCAGAGACGACAGACGTTAAGCTCGGCAACGGATGTAACACTAACTCATCTACAGGACTGTGAGGCGACTCCATGGTGCCTTCACTTTCACCATCTTTGGCACAATCTGAAGGAGGTTCGCTTGGTGACAGTGTCGGAGGCAAGTCCTTGTCACCGTGGACTAGAGAAGACTCCTCGGTAGTGGAAGGGGGTAAAGATGATTGTAGTTCCTGCCCATCAATCGAAGGAGTCCTTGAATGTCTACCTTGACTTGTATGATCCTTAAAGCTATCACGAATAATATCACAGGAATCGTTACTGTCCTCACCAAAGAGTTCAACGTGTCTTTTGTGTTTGCCTCCCTTCATTACCTTCTTCACCTTTTCCTTGTCTTTTGGCTTTTGTCTTTTATTTTTCTTTGATTTGTGCCTTTTATTATTTATATTTTCTCCAGAACAACTTTCACTTTCATTTCTTAACCTATTTGAGCATGAATACTCTTTGTTGGGTCCTTTCCCTCTCAATGTGAGAACAATCTTTGGAATCCCATTTTCTTTGTTATACTCATTTTTTTCCGGCACCAAAGGAAGTTGCTGATTTCCAGGGTGTTTCACCTTCAACACCAATTTCATCAACGAATTCCTAGAGTCACTGCAATTTTTTTCTACTTCTACACTCTTACTTTCCTGATTTAAGAAACTCTTAGCAAAATCTGGCTTCGAATGTCCTTCTTCCGCCACATTTTTCACCCCTTCTCCACATTCACGATAAACTGAGATCTCTTGACACGAGTCTGCCTGAGCTTCGGTCTCGCTATTTTGTGAAACAGTACTAGTATCTTCTGCCATGTGTATTTGAGTGGACGGTGCTCCAACTAGTTGAGAGGCTGAAGGTACTTGAGTAACGTCTTTGCGGTCAATGCAACTCTTGTTCAAGAGTTCCTCAGCATTTTCCACTGAAGATTCGCGATTGAGGCGGCACTCCGGCAAAGTCTTATTATCTCCGATCTTACTTTGTTCAAATTCAATTTCTGATTCAAGAACTGTGTCCCACGGAGCCGCTGAATCAGTTACGTCTGCAGGTGGATCGCCACCAAGTCTCTCTAAGCACATTAGAGGCGCTTGGTTGTAACTGATTCCACTTTCCTGGCCTGCTGAGGTGGGAGGTGACGCTGGAGGGGAGTCTACGGAAGGTGCTGGGGAAGGGGGGGATTCTGATGACGAAGGGAGGGAAGCTGGAGACGCTGGTAAAGAAGGTAAAGTGCAAGGGGAGTAAGGAGAGGAAGGCGGCTGCACATCAGCTGAACAGGATGGATGCAGATTTTCGCGACCAGACCTTGAGGGAGAACACATAAATGGTAGTGAGAATGGGGAAGGTGGAGTTGGAGGGGATTCTGGGGGAGAGATGGCAGGTGGTGAGCCAAGGCTTTGTGACGGGGAGGAGAGCGCAGTGGTGGTCAGGGGCACCACAGGGGAACACATGATGGACATTAAAGTGTCAGGTGTTGTGGAGCGTGGATGAAGGGTGTCTTGGGTGCTGCAGGATGGTGAGCTACTACTATATAAGTGAATATTAGTAGTGGATGACGTGCTTGTCTGAGGTGAAGATATATTATTTAATGGTGAAAGATGAGATCTGTTCGTAGCAGAATGGTCAAGGGTTTCTGCTTGAGATGAGGAGAACGTTTGGTGATGAGAACTGGGTACAAGGTGGGAGGACTCGGATGCTGAGGTAACATAGACATCCAAGGAACCAGTTGAATACTGAGAAGGATAGTTATGGCGGGAGGAAACTTCCCTAAGACGTGCCCCGAATGCCTCCTCCCCAGGGTACAATCTGCTTCTTACACTGTTATCACACACACGAGCTTCACTTCTTTTCTTGGCACGGTGACTGGTGCCACCACTGCCTACTTCTAATTTTCCACTATTTGTATTCTTCTTTACTGTCTTTTCATTACGAGTTTCTCTGAGAGTGTGATGATCGTCACTGCCTTTATACTTTCGTATAATTTCATTCGTCATTGATTCATCGGGATCACCATAACTGCGACTCCCATCTGGTAATTCTGTTCGGTTCTTAATGTTTCCTCGTTTAAATGATTTGTATGTCAGATTTTCTGGAGCCATATTATGGCTCGTGACACTTTGATATTTTCTGTCACATTCGTGTTTACTGTCATCTGTAGCACCGTCGACCTCACCGCTAAGTCTGTGAACCGGCAAGAGTCGAATGGTTCCAAAAGCACGGAGACTGTCAACATCACCCTCTGGGAGTCCGTCTTCCAGGCGGTGAAGAAGTACAACCGGCTGTTCTTGGGGACTGAGTGGTGAGTTTGGGACCAGGGACGACTGGGAGCGTAGAGCAGCTGTGCCACAAAGAGAGCAGGGCTTGGTCTTACGAGACACGGAATTGGCCAGGGTCGGTTGCGGAACGGGTGCTGCAGAGGAGCAGACGACGCCTGGAACGTAGCGGTCGTTGGCAACACTCACCCGGCCATGTAAGTGGCTACATAATGCTGTTTGTCCACTATCATAGCTTCCAGCAGTAGAGGAGTAGGCAGCAGAAGAAGCAGGGAATGTGCAGGTGTTAGTGAGTGCATGTTGGTGTGGTGCTGCCATGACGGGGCCCCGGCCCACTCATGACGACTGACTTGTTCACCACGACACCTGTGTCACCTCCTACACCTGGCTACACACCTGGGCCAGCTGTGGCCTTAAATCAACCACCATACTTTCAACGTGGTCCTCGGTGATAAAGGGAGACGCACGGTGCGGGTTGTCTCACTTCTGAAACAGAGAATACATGTTACTGGGACGCCTTCGTCACAGGGTAGCATTGTCATGATGTATTCTACAATAATGATAAGTTATTTTTTTTCCAAAGAACACATGGCACAACATATTACAACATGGCATCATGCAGCCGCTATACACACTCTCACTTCAGTTGTCACACCCATCACTTGATAATAATGGGATGCATTTTTCAAACACCCAACACCCTGTCATACATATAAAACATCGGCTTACATTACTTTCCGTTGTTTAAATACCAAAGCCCCTCTAATAATGTTTCATTTATATTTTTATAAAACAAAAAAATATATAATTATTTCAGCAAAGCAACAGAATGTCAATGCCTCAAAGCAGAAAATGATCATCTACATTCTACATGAAGCGTTGCATGTTTGTGATAAGGAATATATTCGCCATTCTTGTACCAATAACCCTTGAGACATCCGCGGCTGAGCTGCTTTACCGAACAGATGTGGCGCCTAAAAGAAGTAGGAAAAAAGATACGACAGCAGTAGCAGCACCAGTATTGAAATGAGCAAATACAACAATAAATGAAAACGGCGAGGACGGTGACAGCAATAACATAATAAACAGGAATGAAACACAATTGCATATATCTGGGACTGCAATGATGGAAGGGGAAAGTATCGAAGACCAGGAAGCAATCCAGTTAAAAAAAATTAGTTTATGATAAGTGAAGTAGAATCAAGGAAAGTTGTAGGAATGAGGAAACGAAATGAAACGAAAAAAAAGGATTGTGTGAGGAAGCTAAGATTTTTTTCTGATTATGAGGATACAAAAAAATTAAAATCATACAATGTTAAAGTAGTTCAAAGTGGTTTGGAGCAACTACACTTGAAAATTAAAGACACTTGGATCTAACGGAACTATAGCGAAACTTTTATAAATAGAAGACAAAATTTCAACAGACAAAAACCATCCTTGATCTGGCCAGAGTGACAATGTGTTCCAAGGTGTTTTTGTTAACCGAAGGGAGAATAGCATGACTCCTGTTCCTATGTATTAAAAGTGGTCCACGAACCCTTCCTGACAGTACACAGTGAAGAGGAACACATGTGTACCGCTACTACTACTACACACACACACACACACACACACACACACACACACACACACACACACACACACACACACACACACACACACACACACACACACACACACACGGGAAATAAGAAAAAATTTCCTTTTTATACTTTCAATTATTTCATAGATTACCAAATAGCAACACAACAAATCTGGAATCTAGCCACCTTCCTACATAGCAGATAATGTTGCAATCAAACACTCAAACATGGGTCCAAAGATGAATATGAAGAAAACAAAGATGATATTCAACAATTACTATTACCTTGCTATCAAAGTAGAGGATGACGTAAGATAATTTGATCGGGAAATATTGATGGTAGTGATGGTGGTGATGGTGGCGGCGTAATGGTGGTGCTGGTGGCGGCGTAATGGTGGTAGTGAAGGTTGACATATCAACAACACTGCAAGATTGTAAAGGTGACTGCTTCCTTTGATTACTCAGAGAATCAATGGAAAATGTGAGGGTGTGTGTGTGTGTGTGTGTGTGTGTGTGTGTGTGTGTGTGTGTGTGTGTGTGTGTGTGTGTGTGTGTGTGTGTGTGTGAACATTTTCCTCCTGACGAAGATACTCATTCATAGAAGTAGCATTAGTGGTAGAAGCAGTGGTAGTGGTGATAGTAGTGGCGGCAGAAGGAGCAGAAATAATAGTAGTAGTAGTAGTAGTAGTAGTAATAGTAGATGTAGTTGTAGTAGTAGTAGTAGTAATAGTAGTAGTAGTAGTAGTAGTAGTAGTAGTAGTAGTAGGAGGAGGAGGAGGAGGAGGAGGAGGAGGAGGAGGAGGAGGAGGAGGAGGAGGAGGAGGAGGAGGAGGAGGAGGAAGAGTACAAAAGAGTACAAAGGCAGAACAGACTAACGAGGCTGTCTGTCTAGCTACACTACCACTAAATATCTACTTGATAGAGACAAAAGGACAGCAAAGTGGAAGGCTCCTCTCCACCCATCCCTCCCTCCAGCCGAAGCTGGCCGGAAGAAGTAATACCATGTAGTATGGACAAATTATCATGGATTTTGTATATGAAAGTGAGAAAACAGGAGTAATCTACGCTATTACTACCATAGGAAGAAAAAAAATACGCAGGAATGAAATACTCAATTTGGGGAATAGATGCTAAGTGCTTTTATGATTCAATTGTGATACTGTTAACTATTTGTGCTGGGAGAGAAATCCAAATATTCGCGATTCTATTGAAGAAAATGTACTTCGCTTCATTCGATCTAAAACGCTTACCAATGATTTTGAAGCCATTGTTACGAGCGGTGCCAGTGAGATCAGTAGTTACATAGTCGTTTATGTTGATATTATCAAAACCGTGGAAAATTTTAAATACCTCAATTAGGTCCCCCGTTTGGATAAACTGAATTAGTTCAGCTCCTTTATTCGTTCTTCGTAAGGTTTGTTTCGCAATCTAGGGATCATTTTAGTAACTTTTCTTTGTATTCTCTCCAGCTTATCAATATTTTTTTTTTATATAGTATGATACAATATTCTAAATGAGAGCGTACGAGTGCATTAAATAGTGAAAGGATAACTTTTTTCAGATTTATACTCAAAAGTTCTTCCGATGAAGCCGACCAGTTTGTTAGCTTTCTTAACAATGTCTGAACAATGTTTACTTGGTTTAAGGTCGTTACTAATAGGTTAATCTTGGAAAGTTCAGAGCCATTCATTGGCTCCGAACTTTTTAGTAATCGTTTATGGGGATCTTTGTCAAACGATTTTTGAAAGTCAAGATAAGTTATATCTACCGCTTTTTTCTCGTCATAAATGTTGAATACATCGTTATAAAAGTCAAGGAGATTCGTTAAGCAAGAGCGTTTGTTACGGAAACCATGTTGATAATTATTAATCATATTTTCTTCTAGGAAACTCACTAGTTTATCACGTGTTATAGTTTCCATTAACTTACTAACTACGGATGTGAGGCTGATTGGTCTGTAGTTAATCGGTAGTGATTTATCTCCTTTTTGTTATATAGGGATAACATTTGCTAATTTCTAATTGTTGAAGAGTCTTCCGGAATTTTAAAATTTATTGAATAGTATTGCAAGAGGTTTGCCGATTTGATACTTTGCAGAGAACAGTAACAAAATATTCAAAATATTGCCCATAGACCACTCATGTGGCGTCACCTACACTGGTCGTGTCTATCGTGACAATTGAACACACACACACACACACACACACACACACACACACACACACACACACACACAGACACACACACACACACACACACACACTGCTTGGTATCTCGGTAGTAACGTCTCAGTCTGTCACTCGGCAGGCTTGTGTTCGCGCCTTGCTCAAGGTGCAAAGTTTCACTGATGACCAAGCAGTTACTATCCTCTTTGAGCAAGAGGATGGTGTGTGTGGTGTGTGAAAGGTCATAGCCTTACCCATACATCGGGCTATAATTAGCTGTAAGCTCTCTCCGGTAGGGTAGTGGCTGCCGATCATGAGTACAGCGCGTGATCATCAAGACCATGGTGAATGAGACACACACACACACACACACACACACACACACACACACACACACACACACACACACACACACACACACACACACACACATACACACACACACGAGAATAGGATGTATACTGTTTTTGTCAAGTGTAAGGTGTTGAACTATTATACATGGAACAAGGTAATGTGGAAGAGAGGGGGAGGGGGCACTTTTAGAGGGCAAGACTCTCTGCTTCACTTCAGTTGTTCAATGGCAGTATTTAATAAGGTTGATGGAGGCAGGAAGCAGGTGCCTGTAGCTGTAAGGTGGCAAGGTGTCACGCGACTGGCAATAATGTCTGTACTTCCTGCTGCAGACACAAAGTTGCCAAGCACAACAGGCAAGCGAACAATGGACAAAACTTTACAATGGGGATGTTGTTACTAAGTTGCATGACAGAAGCAGATAAACGAACACAACTGCTGCTATATGAAGTGTTAGGAAATGGTTACAATGTCCATCCAACACATCTTCCTGTGGTGCACACACACACACACACACACACACACACACACACACACACACACACACACACACACACACACACGTACGTATACACCTGTCAAAGCGACTATTGCTTTCCTGTAGCGCCAAGGCGTGAGGAACAGCCCTGACGTGAGGTGGCCCGTGTCTGGGTGATGTTTAGCGAGGCAGCTGAGCCCACACCGTCCCCGTCAATACTCGTGGAGGGAGTCCCCGCCACCCAACCCCACCAGTGTACGTATATAAACAGTGGAGAGGGTGAGAATCGGTTAGATTGTAGAGCCCCACCGAGTTGAAAAGATTATGTTACTAACGTTAAATCTCTCTCTCTCTCTCTCTCTCTCTCTCTCTCTCTCTCTCTCTCTCTCTCTCTCTCTCTCTCTCTCTCTCTCTCTCTCTCTCTCTCTCTCTCTCACAATGACTACTGCATTGACTAATACATATTCATAATGTATATTGTATGCGACATATACTGTACAATCATCAGCAATACCACCACCACTGTTATAACAATTAAAGGGATCGA
>JAPQNM010000043.1:17979385-17984385 GCA_029783475.1 Metacarcinus magister | reverse complement strand
CCACAACACAGTATCTACTAATGCCAACGTGTCGGCCGTCCCAGCAGGCTTTATACGTGCCTTCCCGCGCCGCAGCCTGGTGGGGGCCAAGGCTGGGGGGCGGAGGGGGTGACGCGCGCGATATAGTCCTCGCATGAGTGAATCGTATTTTTGGTCATTACTGTATGAATTATGATGATTGACTTAGAAATATGAGAAGATATAAGAGCCCTCCAAAGTATGTAGGTGCATAATTTTTATTTTGATTATACAGTTGTTCCAAACTGTATGTAGGTTATTGAGTCCCAGAACACATGCTACCTCATATAAATTAACTGTTGTTACTTCACTGTAAAAACTACAATAGAAGTGAAACCAAAATTAACGTATAATACAGTTGAAGAGATAGTTTTACTCTACCTTACATTTCACGTGTAAGCAAGCAAACCAGCAAGCAAGTTCACACACACACACACACACACACACACACACACACACACGCACACACACACACACACGCACACATACACACACTACTTGGTAGCTCAGTGGTAATGTGTCTGCTTGTCACTTAGCAGGCTCGAGTTCGCGCCTCACTCAAGGTGCAAAGTTTCACTGATGATCAAGCAGTTACTGTCCTTGAGGATGGTGTGTGTGGTGTGTGAAGGTGACAATCTTACCCATAGATTAGACTGTAATGAGCTCTAAGCTCTCTCCGGGAGTGTAATGACTGGCGATCATGAGTCCAGCACGTGACAAAATTCATGGCCTCCATTCTTAATTTAAGGTTCAGTAACGTCTTTACTGAGGAAAATGACGCAGTTCTTCCCGCTCAACATATAAAATGGTCCTAACGAAGAAAACTCGTCATAACCAAAATTCATGTACAGAGCTGTGTAAATATATAAAAAAAATCGATCCCAATAAGTCCATTGGTCCCGATGAAGTATAGCCGCGGATACTTAAAGAATGTTGTGCACTTACAAAGTCTTATAACACGTTTATTTAACAAATCATTAACCCAAACTAGATGCACTAAAATGTTATTAGATGAAGACTTGAAATTGACCATGGCAGAAATAAAGACTAACCAACAGCAAACATGAAACATCATAACACCAATACTGCAATCACGTACTACTGCTCCTGCTGCTTGTGTTGTAGGTGATGTTTAACTACTACTACTACTACTACTACTACTACTACTACTACTACTACTAACACTACTACTACTACTACTATGCTATGATTCGTATTAAACAAATGCCAAAGGAAAAAAAGAACTAAACCGAATAATCGCCTTTCGTTGGTAGTACATAAATATTCTTATAAAAATACTACACCCCCTTACTACTGAAGGCACATATTTTATTATAATACATATACTAGTAAACTCAAACGATAACCTTCATTATGACTCTATATTATATGTATCTACACGTAAAAATAAACATGATCCCACTCCACGAAAACAATAAAACAACGCTAAGAAGGAGGTGACTTGGGATCGGATCGCTTCCTCCACTTGCTTTCCAATCACGTATTATATGGATTCATAAATGTTATACTTGGTGAGTGAGGAATTCAGTGATCAATACTGATACGGCCGGCGGAGGATGAGGGAAAATACTAATTCAAATATTTTTTAAAGAGCGCCCGATGTCTATGGAAGTGATTTTCTTTCAAAAGGAATGTGAAAATAAAGGTGAATTGATTTTTTCCATAATGTTTATATACCATGGATATAAGCGTTAAGAGCGAGTAAGTTGTGGCAGTCCAGTAAAGGTATTGGAAGATATTCAAGAAGATACACTCACGCTAAAACACTGCGTAACAGATTATCCTACACACGCTTCCCCTCGCTTGCCAATCCCAAATCAATATTCGGTATAACAACATTTCTCGTGACGATAATAATGCGATTTGCACCGGAAATCGCCTCCCTTCCTAACGCAATCTTCAAAACACACACCGAGCCAAGCAGTCAAGGGAGCCATTTGGAGATGAAGGCGAGGCATTCAGTTTTGTTTTTTTCTTTTATTTGGATTCAGAAATCACTAAACGGTGTCCGAAAACAAAATATCGCATTTGTTGAAGGAAATGAATGAGGTTTTGTAACTATATACTCTCCAAACAGACTCTCCGCGCATTCCTCATACACACACTACCTCGCATAGCAAACATATGTAAAGAGATTCACATAATGAGTGACATTGCAAAAAAACAAAAATCGACAAACTGCTGTCGTCACTACATATGGTCAAACAAATTTAGAAACCCAGTAGAGTTATTCAAAGCATCTGTTTAATCAGAATATGTGCCAATGCAGTTCATAGTAATCTGTTTTTTGTAATAGGAAGGAGAGAAAATGCCTTGAGTGAGACTTCCGCAGTTAACTTTATCATAACCTTGTGTGGACTCACGATCTATCAAAGCAAACAAGTATAATACAGGGAACACATACGAGAAGCAGCCATGAAGATGCATCGCATTACTCACTCACACACACACACACACACACACACACACACACACACACACACACACACACACACACACACTCACACACACACACACACACACACACACACACACACACACACACACACACACACACACACACACACACACACACACACTGGACACTCACTGAGCATATGTAACAGATAGCAAATAACGCCACCATAGAATACCTTTACAATCGAGAGAGAGAGAGAGAGAGAGAGAGAGAGAGAGAGAGAGAGAGAGAGAGAGAGAGAGAGAGAGAGAGAGAGAGGAAGACAGTCATGTATATGTAAGCTCAACCCGTAATATATTCTTTTCATTACTTACATCATTCTCACCTGTGGCTTCATTAGACACACACACACACACACACACACACACTCACACACACACTCACCCACTCACACCCACTCACACACACACTCACACACACACTCACACACACACACACACACACACTCACACACACACTCACCCACTCACACCCACTCACACACACACTCACACACACACTCACACACACACACACACACTCACACACACACTCACACACACACACATTCACGCACTCACTCACTCACACATTCACGCACTCACTCACTCTAACACTCACCTGGAAAATTAAATAAATATAAAGATTGGAACGCCAGTGTGCTACATTTATAACCGTTTCCATCATATTTCCATGCCCTCTTTTTTATTTTTTTTTCTCTCTCTCTCTCTCTCTCTCTCTCTCTCTCTCTCTCTCTCTCTCTCTCTCTCTCTCTCTCTCTCTCTCTCTCTCTCTCTCTCTCTCTCTCTCTCTCTCTCTCTCTCTCTCTCTCTCTCTCTCTCTCTCTCTCAATACGTCGGTGGCAACACAAACACATGGCGTTCTTGAAGCAACAATGATATCAGAGGGATGGTGGAGAGAATATACGGCCTCTATTAAGAGGATGAAATATATCTGCTCTTGCCTTCTTCTTTTACACTCCTGACTTACATCACTCATTTTATATGCTATATTATTTTCCTGAAATTTTGATGTTTTTCGATTATGGGTCAGTCGCGCCATTTACACCTGCTATAGATTTGTATAATTAGATAGATAGATATAAGGAAAATTATTAAATCAAGTAAATGTCAACAGTAATATTAGGATAATTCAACGGGTGGTTATAGGAAGCGGCGGAGAAATTAATGCATGAGATCATTACGAAAGAGGAAAATTTGGGGGACATGTTAATGTTTCTAATATCAACTCGTTAAAGTATTAAACTTGATTAGAGACAAAGCTGAACACAACAAAGAAAAGGAAACGATAAAGAAAAGAAAACTAAAATAAAGTCGAAAACAAAACTAGAAAAAAGAAAAACTTAAAAAAAAAAAATACCAGAAAAATATACTTATGAAAATATAGATAGATGAATAATAACAAGGTATAAGGGTTAAATATATGTCCGCGGGATGAAAATATATATATATATATATATATATATATATATATATATATATATATATATATATATATTTTCAAAAATAAGGCAAGAAGTAGCAAGAGCAAGGGAGGAGAAAGCAGAGAATAAAGGTTGTCCTAAACAATGGACAACTCGAGGCCAGATAAAGAGATAAAGATTGATAAGAATCTGTAGTCGTTCCTGGCTTCTGTGCAGTGTGTGTGTGTGTGTGTGTGTGTGTGTGTGTGTGTGTGTGTGTGTGTGTGTGTGTGTGTGTGTTGAGGGGGTTAGATATAATAATTTTTTTCTCTTTGTTAATCGAAAGAGAGAGAGAGAGAGAGAGAGAGAGAGAGAGAGAGAGAGAGAGAGAGAGAGAGAGAGAGAGAGAGAGAGAGAGAGAGAGAGAGAGAGAGAGAGAGAGAGAGAGAGAGAGAGAGAGAGAGAGAGAGAGAGAGAGAGAGAGAGAGAGAGAGAGAGAGAGAGAGTGGTACAGTTGAGCTTCCACTGCTAACTGAATATAAACACAAGTGTTACCGGTATATTTCTTTCCTTAGCAACACGTTTGGATCCCAGTGAAGGTGATATAGTGACTGTTATTGAAGCACTTGACTCGACAACCTAGTAAGCTGGTGTAAAAACAATTCAAGTGAAACTGAGGTACCGCTCACGTGGAAGGATTCTCCATTAATACCTTTACAAGTCATATTCCTACATTTTATTGATGAAAAGGAAAACAGCAAAACATTTCCCACGTGGTTGGAAATAGTTGCTGGATATGAATACATAATCAAAAATTCACTTTATATATAAATGTACTTTTCATTATCTTATTTTTAACAGACTACTTATTACATTGCAGGTGGAATTAAAACTTATTCAAATAAGTTAGGAATGAATTAAGGTAAATATACAAACAGTAACACAGACCCTCGAAAAATATGACACAATTGAACAAACTTTACATGTTAATTACAAGTTTAATAATGGAATTATGCTTTATTTCGATAAATTTGTAGCATGACCGTCACACGTTGCTGGTATGTAATGCTACTTTTTATTTATTTGTTTATTCATTTACTC
>JAPQNM010000043.1:17974385-17976885 GCA_029783475.1 Metacarcinus magister | reverse complement strand
AGATTTATTACGCCAAGACGGGATCATCGTCATAGGACAGTTTATAATTTTGTTATATTCTTTGCAAGGTGACCCAACCAAAATTACACTGCAGACTCCAAGTATAGTCTGACTAAGCTAAAGGTAAAATCATGTTTATTTTTGAACAAAATATTACTTTTATAAAGGCCAGTATTCTATTAGCCTTACCAGCTACGTCTTTACAATGTTGGGAAAATTTTAGATTCGACGCAATCGTAACACTAAAATCTGTGATAGATTGAACACTTTCAAGCTTCACTCCACTTATTTCGTATTCATATTTTTAGTTTCTTGTTCCCACTTGAAGAATATGGTATTTGTTGACGTTAAAAGGTATTTCCCACCTATGATGAGATTGTGTGCAAGTTTTACAGTAAGCTTTATCTGAGATTATAGAATTTCCGATTTTCATATCATATGTAAATTTTTCGATGTCATTTCTGTATATTATGAATAGCACAAGTCTGAAAACATATCCCTGTGAGACATGACTAGTGACTGATGTCCAATGCGAGGCTGATCCATTGATAACGGCCCTTTGTTTTCTGCTACTCGGCCAGTTTTCGATCCAATTCTACAGATTACCTTCGATCCCAAGTTGCTTGATTCTGAACTTTAACTTATTATGAGGAACGTTATCAAAGGCCTTTTAAAAATCAAGACACACAATGTATTACAGATTTGTGTGTAAGGCTGTATGATATATAAGGATAATATATAGATAGCAAAATAAGTGAGTATTGAATTAGGTAATACTTAAACAACACTTATCGTCACGAGTGTTAGAAATGAGAGAGAGAGAGAGAGAGAGAGAGAGAGAGAGAGAGAGAGAGAGAGAGAGAGAGAGAGAGAGAGAGAGAGAGAGAGAGAGAGAGAGAGAGAGAGAGAGAGAGAGAGACAGAGAGAGAGAGAGACAGAGAGAGAGAGAGACAGAGAGAGAGAGAGAGAGAGAGAGAGAGAGAGAGAGAGAGAGAGAGAGAGAGAGAGAGAGAGAGAGAGAGAGAAAGAAAAAAAATGCCTTCTGCTTTCAATTCTATGAAAAATTTGCATCTCAGCATTTTTAACTGAGTCCAACCATCTGCGTAGCGTTGCATCAGGACCATCGCAGCGAACCAAAACATTAACGAACACTGACACTGAATCTGAATCTTCTTGGCGAAACAGTGTATTATTATTATTATTATCATTATTACTATTACTATTATTATTATTATTAAAGTCTTGTACAGCATATCAAACCAGTGAAAAAGTTACATAGTTTGGTCTGTTTACGAGTGCAATTCATATACAAACTAAACTGCAAAAAATCATTAATATATATAATCAGTATTCACTATTTGGGTTCACGATTTTAGATGGAATATTTTGTTTGTTATGGTTATGCTTGTTACAAAAAAACAACGTAAGACTGTATAGCTGTATAAAGCCTTCAAGATATCCATTAATACCAGGACATACAAGTGAGCAGAGATGGCAAGATTCTAAAGACCTTTGAGCCTCTTGATGTGCGTTCTTTTGTTAACGAAGGTGAAGTGATGAAGGTGAGTGATGATGATGAGTGATGAGGATGAGTGATGAGGATGAGTGATGAGGATGAGTGGTGACGATGAGTGATGAGGAGGAGTGATGACGATGAGTGATGACGATGAGTGATGACGATGAGTGATGAAGATGAGTGAAATAATAAGGTCATGATGTGTTTACGGGTCTCAAGGTGTGTGTGTGTGTGTGTGTGTGTGTGTGTGTGTGTGTGTGTGTGTGTGTGTGTGTGTGTGTGTGTGTGTGTGTGTGTGTGTGTGTGTGTGTGTGTGTGTGTGTGTGTGTGTGTGTGTGTGTGCGTGTGTGTGTTTGAGAGTCACGTGGGTGGTCACTTGTGTTTAGGTAACGTGATGGGCGCATTGTTAACGTGATGGTTGTAGTGTTAACGTGATGGGTGTAATATTAACGTGATGGTTGTAGTGTTAACGTGATGGGTGTAATATTAACGTGATGGGTGTCAATACGCGTCGTTCACGGGTAGCAATACGTGAACAACTCGTGTACTTTGTGAATGGTCTCTGTTGGGTCGCTTCCCCCCAAACACCCACGCGTCTTTCTCACCTGAGCCCCTGGACGCCAGCTTCTCGCTCCTAAGGTACACCAAGGTAATTATTTTGAGGGTGACTCAGTACTTGTCTGTGCTTTCTATCATTGTTTTTTTGTTTTTTTATCAGTTGGTTGTCATTGAAATGTATAGAATGAATAATGTTTCCAGGGTGATGTGATCTACCCATAATTTTTTTCCACTTCATTGTCAGTTTTCATCTTGAACTTCCATGCACGTAACTGTTTACATATTAAATCAAGAGTTCCGTGTACTGTAGCACTCGTGTCACACTTGCCATGCTACCAAACAATAAACCAACCTAAACAGAATAAGCAGCACAATTTCATAGCCAAGCCGCGCCTCCACCTGACATTTCTTGCTCGCTGGCCAATC
>JAPQNM010000043.1:17946885-17971885 GCA_029783475.1 Metacarcinus magister | reverse complement strand
TAAATATAGATAATTTCCCTATTGCGTGCGTGTGTGTGTGTGAGTCATGGTGTGTGTGTGGTTACTGGTTACTGCGGCGGCGGTACTCTCAAGGTTATGTGAACCCACTCAGGATCAAACTAGATTAATTCATATGATTATTCTTTTTATTGCCTGTGGTGATAGGGATTTTTGGTGCTTGGAGGGATATACGACACATGCATCCGTCTTATTGTATATATATACATATATATATATATATATATATATATATATATATATATATATATATATATATATATATATATATATTGATCCTTATTAAATGTACGTGTTATATTGTCAGTGTCCTTACAGTGTGGGTACTAACAGTCCTCAGACACATACCTGGGTTGAGAATCACACGTTTCCCATTCCGTGCTCGTCGCAACACCATCAGGGAACTGTACAGTAGGTAGGGATGCCGCGTCACACTACACTGTCTGATTCCCTTAGGGAACTCTGCCGTCTCCAGGGTTTCGCTATGGGTGTGTTGGTGTCGGTGAGGAAACATACAAAGCCTTTACAACGGCGCTTCCCTACAACTATCTTTTTAATTTGTGTTTCTTCTGTTTTCTTCTTCCAGATAATGTATAGGAGTTCTTTTGTTTTCTGTGTTTTTTCTTTTTTAAATAATAGTTCTCCAAGTAATTGTTCTTGATCCTCTATTTAAGGTTGTTGTTACATAGTTTCTTGTCTTCTTTCTTCACTACATGCACGGCACAAAGTGTTGAAGATATTCCATTTCACACTTGCACTTTATACATCTAGTGCTTTTATGTACATGTCTGTTTCTGTCATTTAGATTTAGGTTGACACTTCCAGCCTTGTACATTATTTATCCATTAAAATTATTGTACGTTAGAAGTTGAATATTTCTACTTTATTTGTTATGTCTAAAGAAACACCGGAGGTGGCTTTACTTATTACAGGTGCAAGTTACAGAGTACAGGAAGTAATGTAACCAGGATAGCGACCAAGGTTAGACTGGCTTCCCAGCACGTAGTGATGGCTCAGTGCTCACGACCACTCTGGTTCGTACCACTCTGCCGATGCTAAACTACCGCTCCCTTGTTAGGGTATTCCAGTTGTTATGGTCGTTCATCAATTTGCTACCCTCGACCCTGTTGTACCCCATTCTTTGACCAGTCTGGGGAATCTGCCTTCCCCCCCACTCCCCCTCACCTCGTATTTTCTTCATGACGGGTGCTTTGTCAGTGGTTGCCTTACGACCGTAGAATGTGTTCATTATCTTTAAAGTATTCCTCTCTGCAAACCATACGAGCATGTAACTTCTATACTTTCGTAAATCTATTCCAAAGTTTTCTAGTGCTGTCATTCTTATATTTTTTTTGGAAGATCTTTGCATTAAAGTCACCGATTATGAAAGAATACTGAGTTTTGTGCAATTCAACAGCTGCTTCTACATCTTCATATAATTGTTCTTCCTCCTCGTTATCGTAGGCTGATGTTGGTGCGTAAATTTGCATGATTATTGTTCTATATCTACTTTTTATTTTGATTATGAAGCCTGCTACTCGCTCACTTAAACTATAGAAATTTATAATATTTCCAGCTAGTTCTTTGCTCACTAGAAAGCTTATTCCATGTTTTTTCGTGTCTTTTTGTTCTTTGCAGCAAAAAATATGACCATTCTTCAGATCTATGAATTCTTGTCCAGTTCTTCAAACTCAATAAGGCTTTGGTATCTCATGACACTTTTTAGTTCTTTGAATAACACTTCAAGATCACCTTCACTAGCTAGTGTCCTAACACACACACACACACACACACACACACACACACACACACACACACACACACACACACACACACACACACACACACACACACACACACACACACACACACACACACACACACACACACACACACACACACACACACACACACACACACACACACACACACACATACCGTTCACGTGGTCAAGTGATAATGACTGCGCTTGTCACTCGGCAAGGCGTGGGTTCGAAACCTGCTCAGGCTGCTAAGGATTTTTAACTAACAGGGAGTGATTAATGTACCATTGGAGGAAGGGGATGAGGGCGGGGGTGATGCATGAAAGGTCTCAGTTCTTTTGGGGAGGTTAAACTTTAAGGTGAAGAATAATAGTAATCAATCAGTATACTGCTAGGTTAGTTCCCTTCAGTTAACTCTCTCCAATATATGACCCGACGTACTACTGGCTGGCTGTTCCACTATGTTGCTTCTCACTTGTTAAATTGTAATCAGGTTTACATTAGATAGCATTTACTCTAGGTTAAGGACAGACCACCTAGTTTGGACCTTAGTATCTGTGTGGTCTGATTTTCTTTGTAATTCAATGTAATTCCACCCGAGCAATGAAGCAAAAAATAATATCACCCCCAACAACAGGTACTCCTCGGCGCCGCCTGCTGGAGTTTCTCCTTGCCGTTAATACATACGTTATAAGCCTCCTATTAGTCTCTACCTCATGAATAATTCAAGTTGAAGCAGATGGACTTTATGCATTATTCATCAGCCTTCATGACACGGGCATGAATATCAAAGTTCATGATATGGGTCGACTATGTCATTGTTCAATTATTGATGAGCTGCTGTTTCACTTTGCAAGCTGAGATAGACGGTCCTTGTACTTAGTCTGTCAACCTTCAAGTATTATAATAGTAGTGAAGGAGGTGTGCGCAAGCGTACATCTCCCCTCCCCCTCCACACGCTGCATCAAACTGCCTGACATGACCTTTCATAGGCAGCCACACGGTTCTCCATCCTTTATAGAAGTCTATCCAAGTTTCAATGATTATGTAATTTTCTGACCAATTTCAAGTTGGAATAACTCTCCAGAGGCATTCCTTTCCGACAGTCACCTCAGACTTGTATGATTCGTTACATTTGTTCATGTTTTCAGGGAAAATAAAAGTTTTCAACTCGCCTTAACATTTTACACATTCCTCCCTTCTTCTAAGCTCGTAATTATTTAACTCCTTCCAAAACCTTCAGTAGTGTTATTTTTCACGTAAGCAATGAATCCAAGATATTATTTACGGGATTCTGAACATAAATGAAAACACTTACTTGATTCACAAATTGTATCTTGTCAACATTTAGAAACGACTTTCGGTTATCAAGAAAACATGTTACTTAATATTGATACAACACGAAAGAAAACTTGGCATATAAATCCCAGGTAAAGACTGTAAGACTACATAAAAAATGTTATGTTATTTTCTTTACTTGAATACGGAAACTGCAAATCTAGTTGATGTTCTTAAACTTTCAATACGGTGACACCACACACGAGGGTAAGAATGAACACGTGATGGGCAGGACAGGTAATGAGGAGGACGGATGGCAAGGGAAGTGTGGAGCCAGGTTAAGGGGCTGTCAGGTGTGTGTGGGAAAAGGCATGTAAAGGAAGGTTACGGTGAAGTAAGTATACGCGGGATAACAAGGAAGGATGAGAGGAGTATTCCACCTTATAACCGTAACCTAACGTAACTTAACCTAACCTTAACCTAACCTAACCTAACCTAACACAATTTAGTCTAATATAACCTAACCTAAATAAACATTCAAAGCCTCCTATTAGAGATCGAGGCACATGCACGTTTTGTTAAGTATTCGTTAAGGAAAAACCTCTCCTGCGAAGGTGTGATATGACAAAACTTCAGTACGAGTGATACAGTTTACAAAGCTTATTATTAAGGAATTGGAATTTACTATCAAGGCCACAAACCAATACAGTATTATACAAATTATTTACATTTACTCTGTACTCCCAAAGGTAATATATAGTATAATATAGTATAATAATAATAATGACTAATAATGTTAACGATGATGAAAATATTCATAATAATAATAATAATAATAATAATAATAATAATAATAATAATAATAATAATTGATAATAATAATAATAATAATAACATATACCATTGCAGGCGATAACTACTTGTGGCATTTTTTTACTAGTATATATTTTTTTATTAAACAGAGACTGCATGAGTGGCCTCCGCTGTAAAGGGAATACCAGTGATACACTAGACAAAATATACATATCGGGGAAAATCCATTCCTGAATACATTACTGAATACATTACGTAATACCCAAAAAAAATACACAAAACAAGGTATACAATACACAGCGTTAATTATATTTTGAAAGAATGGTAAGCGGGAAGATAGCAAGTCAAATTAGATCAATGGACATCAATAAAAAGAAACGCAGAGACTCGATGATGCAGGTAGAGGAGAGAACAATGAAGGGAGAAGAGGTGGAGTGGAGATGAAGGAAAAGGGAAGAAGAAAAGCAAGGAGTAAGATTACCTCGCCCCACTTGCCTCCTGCGTGGTGTAAGAGTAATGTTATCAGCTTGAGATGCTACGTTAACTCCGCTAACTCTCCCGTGAGACGATCTTCTCTTTAAAACAAATCTGTAGGCTTCCTTATTTATAGACGCACCACCATTCACGCACTATGACACAACAGGAATTATGAAAAGATATTTTTGTACTGTTAATTGCATTTTCTTTTCTTCGTTATAAGCTCCAAGGGTTGGCAGAGCGTGATGAAGCACACGACGGGAAGATTTCAATAAATGTTTCCCTACGTTAAATGCCACTGACTTCTTTTTTTCTTTCCCTGGTGACGGACGTAAGTTATGAGGATCAGAAGAACCGCCATGGCATTCCATTACAATAATCCATGACACGACACTTTGGACTCAGCACACTACACCACACTACATCACCACTACACTACACGCAGCTCAAGGCACTCAACTGCACGCATCTCAGGACAAGTGCGATGGTCACTTGCCATATACAGACCCCAACACGGCCTTGATGCCAGTCAGTATCTGTTATGTTTATGTCACACTACTTCACTCCTCTCTATTTCCTCCTACTCCTCTTAGTCAAGTCATGTTATCTTGGTGAATATTTCCTTAAGCGGATTTGTTGGTAGTTTTGGAGTTTGCTTTTTTATAGGTAATGTTAAAAAAAAAAAAAGCTTAATTTTTTTTTTCTCACTAGTATATCCGACTTTTCCTCAAAGCTACACGATCATCACCTTGTTCATAACACATAAAAACATATGAACATTATCACATAATCACATAATCACATATCACATACCATCGGACACATCATCAAAATGTGGCAGCTTTCTTTACCACAATGCACTAACCTCACAACTACTACACCCTATCATCATCATCATCATCATCATCATCATCATCATCATCATCATCATTCTGTCTATTCCAAAACTTCCTATGTCAACTCTTAAATTAGTTCTCTTTCTGCCCAGCCTTCTTTCAGCATACCAATATTGGTTGAAATTTTGTTACTCTAATTATAATTCATCTATTATTGTTCGCCGCAGGAAGTGTCCTGAACGTGCACATTTTTTTTTCTCATAATTGCAGTCACGATATCTTCAACTTAGGTCTGCTCCCTAATCCACAATGCTATCTTTCTTTTATACTTCTTAATTATTCTCTCCATTACCCTTTGTGGACTCTGAAGTTTTCGTTCCAGAACTTATATAAGACTCCAGGTTTCTGTTTCTAATGTAAAAACTTATAAAATGCGCCGATTATAAGCTTTTCTATTTAGTGATAATGAAAGATTACTTTTCATAAGATTGGGGGAGGTTTTAGTCCTGCAATGCACTCATACAAGCTGATGATGATGATGGTTGATCTCCATTGCGGCTGTTTGAAGAACATTTAAATTTAGTCGATGAAAACCCAAACATACCTGTAACGATCTCATTTCCTCTCACCAGAGTTGCCTGCGTCCGCCAGCAATGCCGCGGAGCCTCGTTTCATTTGCTTCAGCCTTATTATCACCACCATCTCTACTCAATATGGGCTGATTGGATGACGGCCCTCACCTCACCCACGATGTCAACGTACTGTGTGTGTGTGTGTGTGTGTGTGTGTGTGTGTGTGTGTGTGTGTGTGTGTGTGTGTGTGTGTGTGTGTGTGTGTGTGTGTGTTTCTCGTTTCACACCAAACAGTATA
Organism: Metacarcinus magister; assembly: GCA_029783475.1. Lineage (NCBI taxonomy): Eukaryota > Metazoa > Arthropoda > Malacostraca > Decapoda > Cancridae > Metacarcinus > Metacarcinus magister. The sequence goes on along the minus strand of JAPQNM010000043.1, from coordinate 17,965,830 downwards.
TAAGCGAGACTGTAAATGTACAAGAGGCATCGTGGACTCACAGAAAGGAGAATGCCATGAGAAGGAACACAGTACTTTTATTCCCTCGAAGTAGAAACACTCATATTGGTGTAGAATATCTCTTACGTAAACTGTAATGGTTGTTTGGTTGATAGTCTATCGTGTCCCCATCTAGGTGACATACAGGCTATCTAGAGCCCGTCAATGTTGTGCGTTGAGCTGTAATGAATGGATATCACGAGTATTCACAGTAAAAGAAAATAGCTTCAAATCATCATCAACTCGAAGAAGAAAAAACTTAGGCTTTGACAAGACGTAAAATGTTAACTTCATGGTCCCTTGTGCTCCTATTTTTCCTTTGAACACGTTGGTCAGTGCAATATAATCGGTTTGCAACTCATTTATAGAAACATGTATCGTCCTTTGATAAATCATAAAACATTAACTGTGTAGGGTTCTAGGTTTTATTATGGTCAATATTCGACCCAATGTATGTATTATGTATCTCTCCTTCAGCGATGCTCTCGAATATCTCTAACTCCCTTATCTGTCAGTTATCTTATCAACGGTTATCAGCAGATATCGCAACTTGTCCAGATCAAACTAAGACCTGAAAGCCCAACGAACCTTGGAAGGGGACCTAGCTACCTTCTGTATGTGCAAAGGAAAACTATTAGATAGGAATGAAATCTTTAAGGAGAAGGTTGCAGACAGGCGAAGTGACACAAACCCCAGTGAGTCTTAAGGTAAATTGAGTTTAATGCAAACCTCCCTGTTAGGAAAGTATAGTTACTTCAGTGAACGCATTGAGCGGCAAAAACACTGATATTTGAACCGAATAACACTGTTGATTCTCGTGCTTGCCGAGTGAGTGAGTTAATGCGAATACAGTAAGCGTTAGACATCATAGGTCATATGGTGTAGTACTTGCCGAGGTTCTTTATAAGTCGTAAGTCAGAGAAATATCTTTCTCAAACAAGATAATCGTGCGATATCCCCAATAAACTGTTGACATAAATGAGCTGGTTACAGTCTCAGGAACACCGCTGTGCTACCTTTTCAGCTCTTCGAAGCCTACAGCGAGGCACTTAGTGTTGTATAGGACGTGCTTCCGTGCTTCTCCGATGAACGAAGTGAGTGAGATCCAGTTGTGAAAAGCAGCGCCAACACATAGTGTATCTGCCGCATCAGAATGGTGGAGTGTATACGACATGCAATAACAGGTAATGGGCACAAGATATGCCAACCTGTCTTGATAAAAAATCTGTGTAATATATGGTTACATTATCAAGGATGAAGTATAAATTGCCGGGATTTAGATACAGAGAAGGACAGCAGAAGGAATAAAGGGACGATAAGATGTTAAGAACTTCCGTGTTCATTGGTTGAAGGAAAGGGAACATTGTTGCCTTGCCACAGTATCTGCCCAACACACCTGGAGTGAACATCATCAAATTGCACTTCCTGCGCTGCGCCCACCAACAAATCAGTTATGGAGATTGTTCATAAAGGTTTGGGTGAATATATCGGCATCCGGAAAACTCTCAAAATTTTGTATCTAATTATTTTGGCAAGGCATAAAGATATCTGAAAATGTGTAAATTCATGACGTCTTCCTGTCTTCCTTTCGTGACCCGTTGTGTGTGTGTGTGTGTGTGTGTGTGTGTGTGTGTGTGTGTGTGTGTGTGTGTGTGTGTGTGTGTGTGTGTGTGTGTGTGTGTGTGTGTGTGTGTGCCGCGGCCTTGTATAGACACTGTAAATGTTATAGATATTAAAAAACTCTAGCCGTGACTACAGACACCTTCAGTCATCCCCACCATTCAGTAACACATACAAGCGTATCCAACTTCTACAGCCTCCGCTGCATAAAGACTCACCTTGCTTTCCCAGCTGGTGCAAGGCAGCATCCAGAACAAAGTAGTAGTAGTGGCCTACCTTGCTATGTTACTCGTGGTGATGGCCTCTCTTCAAACAGACCGCGGCTGTATTCTTCCGTCCACACACACAAAGGTATTCTTGCTCTCTCACGTCTACGTTCCCGCCTGGCGCCCGTCTCAGCCTGGCATGTATCAACGAAATGGCTGATAAAAGGAAGGAAGATAATATATGACGCACGCCAGGACCAAGGGAAGTATGGAGACTCAATGAGAGAGGAAGAGCACTATACACTTTAAATAATACAATGTTTTTTTATGATATTAATGGCTGAGGTTGTAGGGCTACAGGAAGGGTAAGCCTTAAGAATATTCCCAAACAGGCAGCACAGTCCTTACTCAACGCGCAAGTAAATATTATCTTAATAACTGTTAACACACATCCATATATATATATATATATATATATATATATATATATATATATATATATATATATATATATATATATATATATATACTTCTTTTTTTTCATAGCACTAACATTACCAGCATTTCTCTCTTTCATCACTAGCTGTCTATCACGGCGTTACTCAGCCTCTTGGTGGGTGTTATTTACAACATCAATAATGCACACTACTTCTTCCCCAACACTATCACCACCTGCCTTCCAAAGCATTTCTATGAACTCGGAGGCTAATTTAGACAAGCCATGAAAACTTAGTGTGGCATCATTCACGACGATAGGTTACGTCAGTCAAGTGACTAAACTTTCAGCCTCATTTTACTTTCTCCACCACAATCGCATTCTCAACACAACCACAAATCTCTCTCTCTCTCTCTCTCTCTCTCTCTCTCTCTCTCTCTCTCTCTCTCTCTCTCTCTCTCTCTCTCTCTCTCTCTCTCTCTCTCTCTCTCTCACACACACACACACACACACACACACACACACACACATACACACATACGTTCAACTCACTCTAAAGTTGAATACGAGGATTAAATTCACATCACACGATATTCTCAAGCGAGTTTACATTAAAAAATCACATTGCCAAATGGAATAAAAGACAACACGTGCAAATTTTAGGTTTTGTGATTCAGCCAGGAATAAGAGACTGCTATAGTAGTAGTAGTAGTAGTAGTAGTAGTAGTAGTAGTAGTAGTAGTAGTAGTAGTAGTAGTAGTAGTAGTAGTAGTAGTAATACGCATGCTGATGGTGGCACCTACAGATCATTATTATACTGTTAGACGGTATAATACGACAGTAAGTTATGTCAAAAATTACATTCCAAGAGGTGCCTTATTCAATTCATTATGAGGCAACAACATATTCATTCTACCCACTGAGGACTAGGCGAGGAAGCACGTGTGTTGTAGCTGTGAACCAAACCTCAGTGTCGTAGTAGTTCCCCTCCTCGCTTACTGATAATTTATCTCACTGTATGTTAGCTGGTATGTTCATTTTTAGCAGTTCTAATCTGTCTCCTCCATGTCCCTTCACTCCCACTTCCCTCTCGATACTGTGTTTTGCGTCATTAATAACTTCCTAGCTCTTTTTTTCTATACTTGCCAGTGACTATCTGTTTTCAGCCTCTCTTTTGTGCCAGATTATCAAGGTGTTTCCCTCTGGCGCCAGACATGATGACATGATGATATAAAAGTGAGGCAACGTATAAATGTCGATAAGTTTGAGAGAAACTATACATATACTGAGTCCTCGATCACTCCTCACTTCACTCATGACTCGATGCCAAAGACTCCAAGGGTTACATTCCACACAATTAATACAACAATTGGGGAAACTGTCTTCATAGCAGCAGAGTGCGTTGGAAAATTAAATATGTTACTGTGATAAAGACCGACAAAGACAACGACTTAGATAACTCCCATACAAACCAACTCCAAGAAGCACACATGAAACACCTTTTTGGAGTAGAGTATAAGGATAGTTTACATCGCTGGCTGATAGTACAACCATATTAATAAGTAGATAATACCATTCTACTGTGTCTGGAAACCTCATCGAACAGCTGGTGCAGGAACAAGAAACACCATTTGTGGGGAGCAATAAAGGATTATAAAAAAAACAAGGCTGGAACGCAATTAACATACCAGACCCTTACACTAGGTAGGTAGATACACCATTCAATACTGTGCCCTGAAACGCACTTCATATTTCTTTCATAGTGGTCGCCTTTGTGATGCATTTCATGTTCTTTTTATCTATATTTACGATTAAAAGCAAAAGCAAAAAAGAAAGCATAACCAAAATGGAAGAGGCAGAGGAATTTTGGGTAATCGGAGGCCAGTAGGTGCATGGTCAAACCTCTCTTCAATGATATCACTGAGGAACATTTACCTATATATAAAGATAAAGATGAGCAAGATTCACGCAGGGTAACATGCGTAGAGAAACAATAGCAAGTCAATGTTCGGCATTTAAAGTTCACACAAGCCAAGCCTTCAGCATTACCGTACACAACACTACACACTGTCAACCCAGCGAGGCGTTCACGGCCAATGCAGCGTTGGAAGAAAAGGGAAGAAAGAAAATAAGGGACAAACAGTGCGTCGTCATCGATCATGTGCGACGGGGTCCTCGGAGTCACGCCGCTGAGTCGGTGATAACAAGTGCATCGTAGCGTCTTATCGATTACCTCACCTGACGACGGACACCCAGGTGGCTAACCCTCCCCCTTCACTCCACCCTGCCACCCTCCCTAAGGTTTATACTGTAATCGGGTACCTCTTTGCCTCCCCTCGTGCTCTAGTGTCAATATTTCATCATATCCTCTACACACGCCCTAGTCCATCTCATTTATTCACAACTTTTCTTTTCTCTCCTGCACACTTTACTTCCTCAACCTTGATGCCTCGTTTCTAGAGAGCATTGTTCTGTTTTCGTATCGCCCCCAATATATAGTCATTATCATGTGTGTCTCACGTCATGTTCAGCGGACTAATTTCCCACGAACATGATTCATGTACATGAATATATTTGTCATCATCGCATTCGTTTAGTGGCAATAACACAGCGCAAACCAACAATTGCATTTGAGGCGCCACCGTCATATACACGATCGTAAGTCATATAGGTACACACACACACACACACACACACACACTCACTTCATGAAGAAGAAAAAAATACACCATGTATAAAAAAAAATTTAAAAAGTAAATAAATAAATAAATAAAAAATGCCGCAGAGACGTGGCAAGAGTAGAGTGGGAGAGGACTTAAATATTTAACGTGTACATGTCGGCCCCGCGGGGTGTAGTGTCAAAGGAAAATTGCACCCTGGCACCTCTTCAGCCCAGACAAGGGGAAGGCGACCAATCAGCTTCCACCACGCGCACTTTCCCGTTCATCGATTGGCTGCCATCAACAAAACTGGTTGTAAGAGGCGGCGTGTGGTCACTCGCTGGCGGGACCACGAGGCAGCGGAGTCACCCGGAGACGGAGGCGCGAGGCAGGATCCTCAGCTCGAAGTGGAAGGGCCAGGCATGACTATTAATAAAATTAAAAGGTGCCAGAGAATTAAGGTGGTAAGGTATGTAGGGAGGACACACAAACGAATATGATAAACAAGGCACTAGAGATAAGCAATTAAGGGAACAAGAAAGCATGAAATACGAAGAGAACAGGTAGGTGGTAGGATAATACTGCATGAAAAATATTTAGACGGAGGAGGTGAACTTATGCCTGGGTGAAGAACAAGAATTAATGCAAAGATGAGTATGTAGACTTAGTAGATTAACGCTACTAAATCCACATCATCAATAACACCTTATTCAGTCATAGAACACACACACACACACACACACACACACACACACGTCACTCACTAAAGCTAAATCTCGTCTTGAGTTGACACACTACCTCAGAGCCGTCTAGTTTCCCATTCTGTCTGTCCCTGCTACAATATCACTGCTGCCATCACAATTTGCAATGTATTCCCCTTCAGTCACATTATTAAATCTAAAACGGGTTGGATTTTTTCACTCCTCCTTCGCATGTGTCAAGTGGTACATGAGCACCGTCTGTAACAGCAGGCGGGAACGACGCTCATGAACCAACACTTACTAACGTGAGGAGTAGACTAGCTGGAATGGGGGCAGGCAGGGGAGGGGGGTTTATTAATTACAGGAACACGCGAGGTACAGCTCTATATAGTCACAGCTACACGATTCGAGGGAGTGTGTGTGTGTGTGTGTGTGTGTTAGTCACCATGGTCTGTAGGATCACGCGCTGGACTCGTGATCGCTAGCCCTTATCCCGAAGGAGGTCAGAGCTCATAGAAACGGATCTATGGGTAAGGCTGAGACACCTCACACATCACACACCTCCATCCCCTTGCTCACAGGGGACAGTAACCATGACCTGGCAGTGAAAAATCCTTAGCAACCTGAGCAGGGTTCCAACTCACGCCTTGCCGGTGGCAGGTGCCGACGTTAACCCACTGAACCACGGAGCGTTGTGTATGTGTGTGTGTGTGTGTGTGTATCCATTTCCTAAGTCTGGTTGTCTGGCGTTATATCTTTGTCTGTTCTCTCTCTCTCTCTCTCTCTCTCTCTCTCTCTCTCTCTCTCTCTCTCTCTCTCTCTCTCTCTCTCTCTCTCTCTCTCTCTCTCTCTTTTTACTGCTTATCCTTGTACTCCTCACTCTCTTATTATACCCTTCTCACCACTCAACTTCATCTTTTTTTCTTTCTCTGCCCTCTCCCTCCCTTGAGTCAGCGACCTCTGACCTTACGATACCACGAGCCCTGACGCAGCGTGGAACTCCTTATAATTCCTTCCTCCCGCTGACGGATCCATACCTTGATTCATAGCCATGTGTGTTGGAAGGAAAGACGGAACACTACAGGTGACTTGTCTGGCTGCTAAGCTTGACACACACACACACACACACACACACACACACACACACACATACAGAAACACATGCACACTCACTAATAACACACACACACACACACACACAGAAACACATGCACACTCACTAATAACACACACACACACACACACACACTAACACACACACACACACACACACACGATGGTAGTTGTTATGGCAGATTCAGCGAAGCGGTGGAAATGCCGGTTCTCTCTCTCTCTCTCTCTCTCTCTCTCTCTCTCTCTCTCTCTCTCTCTCTCTCTCTCTCTCTCTCTCTCTCTCTCTCTCTCTCAAACACACACACACACACACACACTGTGATAACGTCTCTGCAGGCTCGGTTTCGCGCCTCGCTCAAGGTGCCAAGTTTTCACTGATGACCAAACAGTTACTGTCCTCTTTCAGCAAGATAATCGGGTGTAGGGTGTGTGAAAGGTCACAGCCTTACCCATACATACGGCTTAACATATAGCTCTCTTAGGGAGGTTAATGGCTGCCAATCATGAGTCCATCGCGTGACCCTCAAGATCATGGTGAATGTGACAAAAAAAAAACATACACACACACGGTCACAAATATTAAGAATCCAATGATTAATTCCTTTCTTTGACAATTTAGTTTGCTTACGTTTAGAAACTTCTATCATACAACTACAACTTCATGAAGAAAAAATCCATTTCAACGACTTTTAAAAGGGATAAATAATGCAGATACTAATGACATTTTGTAGGAAATGCTCAGTAGTAGTAGTGGCATCAGTAAAATTATTATTATCATTATCATTATCATTATTATCATTATTATTATTATTATTATTAGTAGTAGTAGTAGTAGTAGCTGTTTTAGTTTTTGTTGTTGTAGTGATTATTTTTATCATCATTGTAGTGAATGTAGTGGAAAGTGAATAACTATTGAAAGTAATGGAAGTATCAATACTCTTCAGTCTATTGTACTAAAGAAAGTTTGATTAATAATGGATACATAATTATGCCTTCAGAAAGTCGCGTAACACTCACAACATTTCATTTATTATCCAAGGCATCCGTTGTGTTGTGGGTTGTTATAGAATATCAATAGTTGCGTGCACGAGGCAGGAGGGCAAGGACCTCACAACACTCCAAGCACATACAAGTTAGCTAACATTCCACACCTAATTAACTGAGCCTTGGAGAAAGCAGTAATCGGAGTAGTATTTTGTAAGCGTCGCATGCCAAGGCTTGTAACTATATTTCAGTGCGTTCTTTTAATACCAAATGAAGAACAAAGGTCATACTGAAAATTACACATCTAGTAAAGATTATTACTTCACACCCAAGGAAATAGGATATTTCTTTAATGTTATTCTGGCACATTATTCATAAAATAAAATATATGTTCGTCATTAGACAGGTGTGAGGCACATGTGTGGTGGAGGTGTGTCCTTGGCAGCACGTTACGCTGAACAAAGTACAAGTGTTGCGCATGTGTTGGGCCAAGCATGAGATCCTTGTAGGAAGTGTTATCCCCATCCCATCCCTCTCTCCAAACAATACATTACCACACAACTAAATCAAGGTGATGCATAACGGCAAATTTGACTCAAAAAGATATTGAGAAGCACTGGTAAATTAGAACAAACCCCAAGATATCCCAGTGATAATGAGCCAATACATTACAGGAGAGTCAGGAATTTCTTTGGGTTACATTTCTTACCCATAAAGCAAATGTAACCTTCATAATTCTCCAAAGGTTTTAAAAATTACTAACCCACTTAAAATTCCATCTACACACGGCTTATATTTCCCTATCATCAATTATCTTCCATTCCATTTACTGTTAATATCAAGCAGCAGTAATATTCTAAAACTTCAAATAATTCAGTATAAAACACCAAATCTACAGAACATTTACACATGCTTAGTAAAGTAGAAGCATTGAACACAAGGCTATTTTGATAGCTACATCAATACTTAATAAACTACAAATAACTAACAACCCAACACTAAAGGAACTAAAGGAACAGGATGACACTAGACAACATCATTGGTTCTAAAAAAAGTTCTAAGAAGGATCGACAGACCGGAGTCACTATACGTACAAGTAAATCTTATACCAACAACAAATCATTAAGCAAAGACAACAAATGAATACATGGAGTGATCTCATATTGGATTAAGTTTTTAGGATTATATGTACAAAAAATAGTTCAACTTTTAATAAGAAATGAAAAATAGCAAGGTGGTTTGTGCCACCAACTTTTTTTCTTCACTAATCTACTAAATTGCTTCCCACCAGCTTTTCTTCTCCCTCTCTATACTCTTACTTTCACGTCCTCTGTCTACCCGAGCCTAGAAGAGAAGAATGAAGTGAAGAGTCAGTGATAGTCAGTGATAGTCAGAGTGCCAGTCAGCCAGCCAGAGGGAGAGGGTCAAGGATTGTGTTCACTTTGTTGAGTTACTGACGACGGTGTTGCAGAGGATATATTTTGCCAGCGAGGATGTTGCAGGGAGATGTCTGTTGGTGTCAAGTGTTGCAGGGAGAGACTTTTGTTGGTGCCGAGTGTTGCAGGGAGACTCTTTTGTTGGTGCCGAGTGTTGCAGGGAGAGACTTTTGTTGGTGCCAAGTGTTGCAGGAAGAGACTTTTGTTGGTGCCAAGTGTTGCAGGGAGAGACTTTTGTTGGTGCCAAGTGTTGCAGGGAGAGACTTTTGTTGCCACCCAGTGTTGCAGAGAGAGATGTTTGTTGGCACCGAGTGTGTAGGTACGATTGGTGTTGTTAATGCAAGGATCCACAATGCTTCCTTTCAACAACCTTCAAATAATTGAAGGACAAGCTGTGGGATGGTGAGAATACTGCTCCTGGGGATACCATAACTCTGTCAGCGTGTTCAATATACAATGGAAAAAGTCTTTGTATGTTTGTCTCTCATTTCCTGTCAGTGTATTCCTGAATGTTCTAAGTGATGGTGGTGGTGTGATGCCATCTTGCAAGCTGCCATGAAGGTGAGTTTCTTACTGCCACCTGCATACCCCAAACCGAGTGTCAGTAAGTTATGATAGTGCACGGCCAAGGAAAGAAGAGGTTCCAAATACTGGCATTTTTATTTCTGTAAGTAATGTCAAGAGTCGGATCCGAGTAAGTGTGTCTGGTGGCGGAGTGTTTCCTGGCAGTGAAGATGTGGTATAGCGCCCCTGCACACCTGAGTCACCCAAGGGAACCAAACACTTTACACTGGCTGATGAGGTGGCCGTGCTGGCTAAGGAAGTGCAGAAAGTGTAGGGAAGCTCACAGTGAAGTGTGAGAGGAACTGGGAAGCCCCTTCTGTGCCTTCTTTTCTATGAAACACAGGACACAAAGAGGGAGGAGAAAATAAAGTTTCCCTGAACTCTAAATGCTTTATCTTGGCTACCACTTTTTAATGGGGATATAAGCCAGATATAATATATATATATATATATATATATATATATATATATATATATATATATATATATATATATATATATATATATAATTTGTACATACTTGATCAGATGGAGACAAAATGGGCTTGTCTTCTTAAATGCTATAATCCCTGTTCACCTCGCAGAAAATAGGTATGGGATGTACCAAGGAATTGTAACTTTGCAATTCCAGCAGGAGCAGAAGGCTTGAAATTCTGCCCTCCTGTATGTGACTGAGTGTGTGTATATATTTATGTGTTGGGTGCTGTCTTTAAGAGACCAGAAATGGTCTACACTACATCCTAAGTGGTAACCAGGCAAAAGTATAGATAGATTGACAACTTGCAGTCGGTTAAAATCATTATTACGTATTATTATTGTTATTAATTCCATGACTGCAGCAATGTTCCACGGTTAATGGCAGCAACTTATCCTCACAGTCACCTTCCCACATCCACAGCAAACTCTGTAAGCTTATAGCACCTCAGTGTTGAAAAATCCCTTGTGAACATAATAACCTCATTCTGTTTGCAACCTCCAAAGCAGTAGTTTTCCTTATGACAATAAAACTGTCCACTCTGTCTAAGGGAGTTTCACTGGACCATTGATTCTTCCTTTATGTTTGTTGTCAATCCGCCAAATAAACAGTTATGCTTCCAGTTTTCAGACAATCATTCATGTGAACATAAATCTACCCATTACTGGCTGCCAATTGTCCATGCCATAACAAAATAAATTTCATTTGACCCAAAACATCAATATTTTTGTTGAATCTTTGTTTCTATTAAATCAATGTAGATGGCTTTAAGTATATCATCCTCATAGAGGCAATAAAGTTGTCCAAATTATAAATCTGTTAAGTTCATAAATTCAGTTCACTTCCAATGCCAAACTTACAATAAGAATGACACCGTATCTTTTACATATAAAGTAGACTGTGAATTTCAAAACCAGATGTGTATTAGAAATATGTCTACACAACCTTCACAAGTAAACAAACAAATAATTAATGATATAATGTAAACTAAATTCCTCGATGGTGAATAACATTGGAGGGAAATTGGTGTAAGAAAACAATAATAGTGTATAAGATTTATATAACAGTAATTATGTAATAAATATATACTGAGATCAAAATAATAAAATGTTCTTACAAAAATATGGTGACACGCCACCCAAGGAAACATCAAGGTGAAAATGACGACTCAAATAAGTACAAAATAACAACAAATAAACAAAAGCTTACACATGACAAAAATCTGAAACAAAAACACAAACGCATTTGAATCTTACTAATAAAAAAAACTTAATAGAAAAATATAAACATGAGATGCATAAAAGATAGACGTGACAAACAAGACAAAAGAAAAAGAAAAAGAAAAAAAAGAAAAAAATTACAACTTAAGATATACACATTTCAGATTAACCACAAGATAGAAATAAAGTATGAATTTCATCCTGCTCAATGAGACCTAAAAAGAAATGAGTAAATATTGTAACAGAAGCTATGCAGTTATATTCACAAAAGTACAAGCATATGTACAAGATGGTGTTACAGCATACCAATGACCACCTCACAAGCTAAGATATCAGAAATAGAAATCATGAGAAAGTAATATGATGGTAAATTTAATCGATCAATCAATATAGTAGACTGTTATCCCCCTAAATGGATGCAGCCAAGAAGATGCACGCCAGGGTTCATGGAGACATTACTCTCACCTCCCCCTCTGCGTACTGTTTTTTTTGTAGGAGAGTATACAGAGGAGAGGCTTCCCAGACCCCTCACTCACTCCCTTTTGTCTCCTTTTACGAGCCACAGGGATTACAGTGATAGGATTATCATAGCCACCAGCACATGGTTAGTATAAATTCAAGCAAACTTAATATCCAAGAGTTTATATCAAGGTTAATAATCATAAAATTAATAATACCTAAGTCAAATCAGATTATCTTTATAAGAGCCATTATCATGTCTCATGGGGTTGGACACAGGCACTACAGGTAAGGCCTTGCTCTCTGCACTCCCTGGCCCATAACATTTCATTCCTATTTTGTTTAGAAAAAAAAGAAAAAGTAAATAAATAAATAAATAAAAAGAAATTGAAAAAAAAATATATTAATGAAATAATATTAACCCCTAACGGTCAGCTTGTCATTCCATAATAACATTTGGTATTGTGGGCTATAAGGTTGGCTGTCATTATATAACTTGGATTGATTCTCTCTCAACTAAATTATGCATCTAACTTGAATGGTTTTGGTTGTAGTAGCAGTTAAAAAAAGAATGACTCAAGCGTGCATGGGAAAAAAATAGCTTCTCTCCACACCACATGCTACTACCGGGAAATGCTGACCGTTAGCAGTTAACAATAATAAAAAAAAGAACAAATTAAAAATATTTAAAAATTTCAATAACAGTTAATAATTACAATAACAATGATAATGATAATAACAATAAAGATAATAATAACAGTAATCTACTTATCTATCTATATACCAGGCAGTTATCCCCCTCAAAGGTGGGTAGTCAAGAAAAGGCACGCACACACGCACACACACATACACACATACCCAAGCACACATACATATACACTCACCCCACTTAGCCCCTTGAACCCTATAGGAGAAGAAAAGTATACCTACCTCAACCACTGTGCATTAGGTTAGTCACGCAAATAGGGATGAGGGTGGAGGTCGTAGCCCCAACAAGGTCTTAAGGTTTACCCTGCCACTTCATATTGAGCTCATGTCTTCTCCCTCCCCGCACCTGATATGATCCAAGGGTCACACCAGATGGGTGAGACCTTCCTCTAAGGGTCATCAAGGCCGCGTCATTAATCATGCATTCACCACTGCTCTACATTCACTTCTATCATGCACAATCATTCTTCCTTCCTTCACATACATTCCTCTTTAATTCAGTGCTCTTTACACACTGGCAATCCCTCCGTTCGTGGCCTTCCTCTCAACCTCACACCTCTCCTCACTCTATTTCCTGTTCTTACACATGCTCTACTATTCACATCAAAACTTTTCACACCTTTCACCAGTCTGCCACCAAACACACACAATCATAGGACACTCCACAAGCAATCTCTATCAATCCTGTCTCATGCATTTTTTAAGTCCAGAAAAGAAAGAAGTATTTTGGGTTATATATATATATATATATATATATATATATATATATATATATATATATATATATATATATATATATATATATATACATATATATACATATATATATATATATATATATATATATATATATATATACATATATATATATATATATATATATATATATATATATATATATATATATATATATATATATATATAATGTCTACAAATAAATTTAAGTGCAGTGAGTATTACAGTTCTGCAATCAATGGTAGTGTATTTACATTACTTTCGGATAATATTTTTTCTTACTTTCTTACTGGATACATACAAAAATAAAGTTAAAAAAATGCTTGAAACTTATCCAATAAATTTCACCTTGGAGATGAGTGTATGTTTGTGAAGAGGAACGGTGAGAATCTATGATAAGATGAATGGGAATGGTTATGGTAGTAATGGCCACTCAATGTGTTACGTCTAAACATGTAACATGCATTCAGCTCTTCTACATGTCATACAGTGAAGTGAAGTGATAGCATGCCATGCAGTAATAAGAAATTATCATTTATGGGTTCATATACATACATAGTATACTGACAAGTGTGTGACCTTCATCAGTGTTCTATCTATCTATCTATCTATCTATAGTCCCTGACGCCTCAATCAATATGTGAACATACCCCAAGGTGCAAGGTGATGGCCACGGCAAAAGAGCCTCCACCTCTCCATATCCACACTCCCTACATGCTAATTCAATCCCCCCCCTCTATCACCAACTCTTTCATGCACATACTCCTTCACCCTATCCTTCCATCTTCTCCACACTGTTATCTGCAAAGAAGCTACCAGAGAGTTGCACACCATTTAATCTAAGGTTAGCACCTTACCCTCCTTTGGCCAGGCAATTGCCAGCCATGGTGAAAGAATTAATAGTATGACCCTAAGAGTATAAGGGACGTACCATTAAACCTTTCACCAGGGCTGGCGATCGCCTGGCCAAAGGTTTTATGGTATGGCCCAATGTTCTCTTATTGATCCATCCATGTATATATTGAACACTCAGTGATACCACACACCTCTATCACACCACCACACCAATCCTAAAACTATCAATTAATTTTCTCTCTACTAGTATAGATAAGTTAGCATTCTCATAGAACCTATTTCCATAGAAGTGAATCATCAAGTGAAGTGTTGGAGTGTAACAAGTGATGCATCAGAGTTGGTCACACACCATGTGTTCCACGTGCACACACACCATGTGTTCCACGTGCACACACACCATGTGTTCCACGTGCACACACACCATGTGTTCCACGTGCACACACATCATGTGCCAACTAACATTTTGGATGAGCCCAAAACAAATTGATCTTTGTTTCTATAAGATCAAAGCCCAACTTTCATGAAATTTAGTTTGCACACTTTTCCACAGAACCAATTAAGCACAAAACCTCATGTACCACTGAATGTGAATAACTTTATTACAAAATATAACTACTGTACTTCTATTTCAATACAGTATTATGAGTGAGGCTATTACGTTATATATATATATATATATATATATATATATATATATATATATATATATATATATATATATACATATATATATATATATATATATATATATATATATATATATATGTATATATATATATATATATATATATATATATATATATATATATATATATATGTATATATATATATATATATATATATATATATATATATATGTATATATATATATATATATATATATATATATATATATATATATATATATTTTATCATATACCATGCCTGTTTTACCCCTCAAGGTGTGGCGTAGATCATTGCTGGTCTCTTAATATATATAATAATCATAAAAAAAAAAAAAAAATCTTCTGCAAATACTAATGATAAAAGAAACTGAACGTAATTTTTTAAATCTGCACAAAAAACACGATGGAACAACAAAAGATTTGGATATACCAAAAATGTGTAATATAGCGGTATAAACTAATATTATGTTTTCATGTTTGCAGCATAAAATGTTACAAATGCATAATGTAATGCATCTCTGTTGTTGTATGACCTTCTAGGGACGTGGTTTATGTTTAAAGAAACATATCTCACCTAATATAATGTAAGTCGGAGGAAAGCAGCCTCCCTTGCGATGCTTTTGTTTAAAGACCTTTTTTTAATAACATATCTACTTTGTAAATAAGGGGAGACCTGTAGTTGGATAGCTGTCTGGGGCCACTGGCTGCCTTGAAAATGAGACTCAAATTTGTCCACAAAACCAGAACTCACAAGTTGGGTTCAATCTGGTGCCAGATAAACTAAATAATGACACTCTTTAATGCACTCTTTCTTACCTTTCTCATAGATACAATCTCATCAAACCATCCTGTTACTCTTTCACTGATTATCATCATTATTCATTTTCATAACTTTCAAACTGCCACCCAGTACTGTGAATATATCACACATTTCACAGTAGGTCAAGTTACTTTTAAGGGCAATATCATGTCTATTGATACATAATTCCTTTTCGATAGGCAAAAAGCAGTATTAAATGATGTTAAGTAACTGACTTTTTTCATGTTTCATTAAATTATGAATGAAATAAGCCAAAGTTTATGAAAATTCAATAATCTTTATTTTGTCTTCAGAAACGGATCAATCATCATTGCTCTTGCTACGGGAATGTCAAAGTTTCTATGAGTAGCCATTGAATGAAAATATATGTGTGCAACTAGGTGTATGTCAAATTTTAGAGAGCTGCATAATATTTAACATTGGTTTTAGTGTGTAAGGTAGCACCTCTTGCGGATAACATGCCTTATTAGTTGTTGTTAAAGTTCAGTGTCTTGTGTACATATACATAATGAAAGGCAAGCAACAGGAAGCACAATGAAGATAATGTACCTTATGGAATCATGATGTATACAGTACAATTATCCCTAATTTTTAACTATTTACACTTTCCTGATTCTGGGTGGAATCTGAAGAGCTCAGTATAAACTTTAAAATAATATGACATTCAATATGACAAGACTTTATAATTATAAATCTTCATAGAAGATATGTTAATCTTAAAAATTACTATATCTTAAAAATTATATAAAAGTATAATATACTTTAAATGTAAAAAAAAAAAGATTACCACAGTATTATTTTCATATTATATTCAATAAACTATACATAATAAATGAAGGTGACCTGCTTGTGGCAGGCAGCATCAGGCTTCTTGTGTAAGAAGATACATCCCTACAGGAGCACACTCACCTCAAGATGCTCCTACAGTGAGGCTGAGAATGTGTCCACAGTAACACTTAGGAGTGCTCACATACCTAAGCTATGAGCTCCTCCAAGGCTTTATCACGATCATTGTCATGTTTCAAAAGGGCTTCCACGACCTGCTCCTCTTCAAAGCCAAGATCCAAAAGCTGAAAAGGAACAACATTTAATAATAACCAGATAATAAATACATTTGGTAAATGACCAAACTATAACATAACACACTTGAACCAACCACGAAAATAGACTTCCTCACAGATATATATGAATACTCAGGGCTTACTCTGGACATTTAAAACTTGTAACCAACTTTGTAACCAAATTAAAATAACTATAGCAAAAAAAACAAAAAAAACGAACATTCCAAGAACGCCAAGAACATTCGCCAATGTAATATAATTATCACCATTGTTTTCATTTTATCGCATATGGTGAAAATGGCCAGTG
The DNA here is from genome assembly GCA_029783475.1 of Metacarcinus magister. Taxonomy (NCBI): domain Eukaryota; kingdom Metazoa; phylum Arthropoda; class Malacostraca; order Decapoda; family Cancridae; genus Metacarcinus; species Metacarcinus magister. The sequence goes on along the minus strand of JAPQNM010000043.1, from coordinate 17,948,766 downwards.
CCAGCGCGAGCCCTGATACTCAATTTACACAAATTTCATTCTTTAAAATATATTACATTAATTGAAATTGCATAAACAGAGGTCAATTTGTCCGACCATAATCAAGATATATTCACAGAAATGGTTGTTGGCAACAAACTCACTCATAATAGTTCATTTACAAATAATAGGCCAATCATCCTTGTAAGAAATTATGTACGTCACCATTACTGTCATGGCTGCCAACACTGCCTACCAAGTACCACTATGTACTGCCATCACTAAACTTTTACTGAAACTTTACTAAATACAGAATAAAAAAAAAAGAATAAATAAAATATATATATATATATATATATATATATATATATATATATATATATATATATATATATATATATATATATATATATATATATATATATATACATGTATATAATTTTTTTGTATCTGTATGAAGCATAAAATGATTACTGTTGTCATACTTAATTACTAATAATACTGAGCCTAAGGTACTAACTTGCTTTGCAGCTGCCAGATGGTCTTTTGTTTTCTGTACATCTCCCATATAATGGTAGAACGCACGTTCTGCTTTATAACCATCTTCTCCATTCCCTTGAAGTGACTGTAGCACTAATAAAACTTCAATAAGCTGCAACACAGTAATCATCATTAATGAAGGGTCAAAACATTTCATTGGTATACATTTATCACTAATAAATGTATTCAACTTTATCTCAGACATAATAAGACATAATATAAAACTACATACTAAGTGTTCATATATACATTCACAATCATGTTTGTTTGTTTTGTTATGCATGCATTTGGTTATTCATGGATTGAAAAAACTAAATTTCCATAAGACAAAAAATTATAAATCTGCCGACAAAGGATTATTTAGTATTTGAACTTCCCACATTCCTAACTGCCTCACTCTGTTGTAGTGTTGACATTTTTAGTACAAACGTTATGATTCTGCGTACACTGAGTACAAAATGGTACAATGTTCACTAGATTTGATGCAAAATAAGGCTTTAACTAGTGTGTTTGTTTAATACTTTTTTTGAAATAATATATCTATGCCCTGTCATGTGACCTTTTGCTGGAGAGTAATATTGTTTTTTGCTTGGCAAGCCTTTCTCAAGCCTTCCTGGACTTTCAATAAACAAGCAAGTATCCTCAGAGATGCTTCCGAGGGTTCACAAAAATCACAAGCTTACTTTACTCTTCAAATAAATACCTTCTTATGATCTGTCCCAAGCTTCTGAACAGCTCTTGCTACTCTGGGACGAGGGAAACCCATCTCTGCCATGTTCTGTACCAACGCCTGAGCATCTGTTGTCAATTCTGCAAAAGGGTCTGGCAGGCGGGACTTGATTGGGGTGTGCGGGGAGGAGATGGCTGGATGCTGGATGGGTGAAGACTGGTACAGATGCTGACTGGAGGGTGTCTCAGACAGTCCTGAAATATCTGGCAGAGGTTTCCAGTCCTAACAGAAGAAATAAATGTTACTTTGGGTTTTCCAGCTTGTACATGCAGATAAAAACATAACGTTGAATTAGAATAATCATATTCATGTAATTGAAAGCATCTCTAATTAACTAATATTTAAAGATTACAGTGATCTCTCAATATATTATGCGCCTATTTTTTTCACAAACACAATCTCAAACTCAACATTTATTTGAGTATGAATATTGTATTAGTGTATTAATTGCATGTAGTGTAGTGTGAATGTTAGAAGGACTTGCCACTAGAGGGGAGGCTGTAGCTGCTCTTTTGTGTTATTGATACAAAATGAAACGGTGAGAGAATGTCTGGTTAAGGCCAACACGAGGCTTGCAGTCACCCCTTCACACCTCCATGTATCTCCCTGGTAGCATTTTGTAACCATAACAT
>JAPQNM010000043.1:17934385-17941885 GCA_029783475.1 Metacarcinus magister | reverse complement strand
CACATCTGGTATGACCTGTTAACCAGATTAGGTGTCGGGAGGGAGAGGGTCTGTGTATGAAGTGACAAGGGTAAACCAGCTTCTGCAGAGATGACACATGACCTGCTCCACAATGCATGACTAAACCATTTGCAAACACATCACAGATCACTACAAAACATTTCAAAATTCATCAGAAAATTATAGTATCATCTTTATAACAATAAAGAAATTATCGTAAGATTGGTAGGCAGTGGTAAAGTTTTGGATGCCATCCCGCCCCCCACCCCACACAGCCCATCAAAATCATGTCCAGCTTACATTAATGCCAAGTACAGCTCGGGGAGATTTTTCAATTTGTATTTTCTATAAAAACAATTGTGCGTGATGTTGAGCAAAGTAATCATTTTCCAAGGTGGCCGAAGGTTAGAGGAAGATATATGAAAAGAAATAAGTGAAAAGAGATATGGGCACTTCAATCAAATTAATCTTTACCGTGATTTTTTTTTGGGGAGGGATCTATCCACATATTTCAAAACTAATTTTTTTTTCTACTACTAAGTATGTCAAAACAGAACAGTGGCGTATTTATTGAAAACTTTCCCCTCTCAGGTAATTACATTAAGTGTTGCCAACCAGGTGATATAACACTTGATCAAAGAACACATAATATAGAGTCAATCTATATGCAATGTTACGACTGTTCAGTTGAAGGTACAATTATATATCCTTGGTCTCAAAGTTTTCTTTTATATAATGGTAATCTTAATAGTATTCATAATTCCGCAATTTTCTTTGTCTTTCACTCCCCTTTGTTTAGTAATGAACAGGTTTCTCGTCCCCTGTAATAAAGGTAGAGTGTGGGCTAAACATACTAATTAAATCATTCATTGTAACACCGAAAACATACTCTAAAGAAATCCTAAAGTTGAAAATCGTTTCTCATTACCAACATAAGATTAAACAAAGGAAATTTTCGTCCCCTCCATTAGAATAAAGTGTTGGATTAGTAATGTATTAATAATTCAGTGTTCCCAATATAATGTATTTACACTTTTGACCACCACTCTATAAACAACATTATATGGAAATGACATTGTTCTATTTAATGTAAAGTTAAAATAAACATGTATTTCTCATTATATTTGTAGTTGTATGTATGAGTGAATAGTGAGTCTGTACAGTGGTGATGACTAACACCTTTGGTTGGTTGCACACAGCGGGTAAATCCTGGCCAAGGCAACACACACACACACACACACACACACATAGACACACAAGGCTTTAGTCACGACACCAACATCAATTCATCTCCTAAGCACTCTTTCAACCTTTAATAACAATCCATCCCACGGTGTTAGTTGCAACACATGATAGGAAATTCCAAAGTTACGATCAGCTGATTGAGTCACTCCTCAGCCTTGATCACGTGAATTATTGTATTTTTAAAGTTACACACATATTTATACACTCACGGTTCATAAAGAAGAGTAAAACAATAACTCACCTCGTATTGTGTTAGTTCTTCAGGTGAGAAATAGGAGCATTATAAGGCGGAAGGGTTGATCATTGTTGTCCTGCTGTGTTGACAGTCAGCCATCACTGTTGTTCCCAGAGACCCCAGTGTCAAATGAAAGTCACAACACTACGTAAACAAATACTACTAATAATATCATTGTTATCATTGATATTATTACTATCATTACTATCATTATTATTATTATTATTATTATTATTATTATCATTGTAATTATAATCTGCCCCACCGCTTCCTGGAGATGAAATCAAGTCAAAATAATAACATAAGTGTGTGTGTGTGTGTGTGTGTGTGTGTGTGCTATCTATATGCGAGTTTCCTTACTTTCTGGCTCAACCTAAAAATTTTTTGACAATGGTTTAACGCAGTGAGGGTAGGGGCACTGTTTTCATGTTATCCATCTTGCCCCGTTTAACTATTACTTATTCACAGTATTGCTTTGACATGAAACATAAAGAGTTGGTAGTGCCTTACATGGTGTGGGTGGTGGGTTGGTCGTCCACACTGATCGGTATATTGGCCGTGCTGTTGTCGATGACCCTCGGGACGTGCCCCATGTCGCGCGCAGTCACACACGCTGCGCATCTCTTTATGTTTGACGACCTTCAGACAGACAACTCAGTGGCCATTTGGAACACGATACGAGAGGTGATGTTGTATTTGTCCCAAAGTGCCAAAAATATTAAGCAAGTAGGTGCATCACGGCTATGGACATCCCGGAAGGAACATTTCTACAAGACGTGTGTTTGCTGGCCGTCCACGAATCCTCTGCCTCCACCTTACACTGACTGCCTCTCCATGGCCACGCTGGACTTCAACGCACACCCTTGTGCTCCCTACCATCCAGCGACTGACGGATGGGTTAAACGACCATTGAAGGTCCTCCATCGCTTCACTGGCAAACAGAAAGTTTACTGGTACAGCGGGTTTTATATTGACTTAAATTTGGACCAAGATATTGATCTTGTCACGTTGAACCAATACGAGAAGTATGACTGGCTGGACTGGAACACAGATGCTGTCGTGTTGGAGGCAGTTTTGTACGATTCCTCGACTTCGTGCATCATCTACGTGCAGGTGGGCTTTGAGCGTGACCCATCTCACACGTGGAGGTCAACTATTTGGGCTTGGACCGTTTGCGAGATGTGCTGGAAAACAAATACCTGGATAAATTATCTCCTGAAACTAGCAATGGTTTTGCACATGGTGACACTAGTGGTGGATTTCCCATGGAGTCGCCTGAAGCACTTCTCCTTCAGGAACCTGACCAGCCCCGCCTGCTGGTGGCCCGGCAAGACACTGCTTTTAAATTTGGTTGTGCTAATCTTCTTTTTGACTGTGGTGGTGACCGAACACACACTGTATCATCTTATGGTGCAGGTATGGCAGGTGCCTCGCATCGGTAAGTCTGTGTTTCCCTCCGTGATAGCCTCGGGCATTACTCACCTCACCGATTATTATACCTTTGTATTGGGTATCCTGGCCATGTTGCAGGCCTATCAGGTGTGCGCACGGACTTTTTCGGAGCTGAGTTCAGCCGTTGTACGGCTGGTTCGCTTGTTGGCCATAGTGGCTGTCATTGTGGCCCCCTTTGGTGTGGCCTTGCACCAACTTGGGGTGAGTGTGGCCAACCTGAGCACATTGGAGGACTCGCTATTGGCCGTGACCGCATCCTATCTGGGGGCGATTGACGTGACGGGTCTGCTAGCGACAACACAGATCACTGGCCTGGTGCTATTCTTGCTGCTCTTCATCGTGTTCACATTACTTCTATTTCCCTTCTTGGTCGAGGTGCTCACCGACCGTCCAGACCTCAGTAACAGCAATCCACGATCGCTTCAACAACGCCAGGACTTCAGTGATCAGCTCGCCACTGTGATTTCCATGCAATTACCCGAGTGATCGAACATACCTGTCACCATATCTGCCACCTCAATTATTCCTTCACCTTCCATCCTAGTATTTAAATTACAATACAATGAGTTCCTCTTACATATAAGATAAATGTGAACTTCCTCAATGTTCTCATATCATAAAATCACAGCTACATCATTAACATTACAGGTAAACGTGTGTAAGAGTATGAGAATATATCATAGCAAGCATTATTAGTATCACACACCAAATGAAAGGCTTATTTTGCGTTAACTTAAAACTGTAGTAGATATCAATTCACAAGTTGGTTTCATTTATAATTAATCAATGCATGTAGTACATGCACAAGTGAAGTATATGAAATGATAAGTCTCTTAAGTATTATTCCAGTATTGAAGTGAAGAAGAAAAAAAAGAAGAGGGAAAATAGAGCATGAGTTGGAAGTTGAACCAGTCAACCAGCACCAACAAAGGTCACAAAAAGAACATCTGCGGTAAGCCTGTGATCGTCTACCGGTGACTTATTATTAACGTGTGACTAACAGGAGTGTGTGACAGGCATGAGTTACAGCACACCACCAGGTGACACTAAACCTTAATAGTAATGTTAGGTTTAAAGTTAAAACACTAGCTGGCGACTAGTGTAGCCAACTAAAGTCGCCACTGTACCGATTGTTTGGTAATGTGTTGATTTATAACGATAATAACACAGAATATACACACACAATGATACAGACTGTGTGCAGATATTCCCTTAATATAACTGAACTAATGAATGAAGTAATGCAACCACCACCAAACGTGTATAAATCCAAAGACACATTGCCGTGAGTGATGAGTATAATGTTGACGGAATGACGGCAGCAGCAGCAGCAGCAGCGGCATCCACCTCTGACACCTCATGGTGACCACCTGTTACCCGCATCACCGGCTCAATTTTTAAAAGACTAACCACCTGCCATGCCTGTGATAGCCTCGCAGGGCTTCACCAAGCTTCACATCTTCAATTGAATCGAGGAGCTGGGTCAAACTCCATCATTGCCCAGATCTAGTACCTCCAGGGTCGTAAAGTGTGGGAACGGCGGTCCCCAGATTGGCCCTAATGTCTACATTAAGACTACAGCAAGGAACAAGGAAGGAACAGCCCTAAACAACACCAGGGCCAAGGTCAGGACCTTCCCTTCACTACTATTATAGTTTTGTGGCATGATGAAGCATTAATGACTACTAAAAATGTGATTAAATAATCCCCCCAAACCAGGTAACTATAAAACATCTAGTTCTGCTAGGGTTAACGAGAGAGCTGTGCCCTTCTCACCAAGAACCTGCATTATATTTTGTCCTTGTTATTCTGGTGCCCAATTTGCAGCTTTCCCTCACTTAACTCATCTATCCTGACCCCTCCGCCGCCTTAATAATATTCTTACTGAATCACCACATTTCTATTTACATAATATAATTTCCTACCTGCAACAAACCCACGTCCTCCATTTCATCTAACCATTTCACTCTAACCACTCTTCCCTTTACCTAGATGATATAATTCAAAGTGCTTAGAGATACGGCAGTCATACCGCGTTGTCATCTGCTATTCCTATGGCCTGTGCCTGGTAAAGCATCTTTCAAGTTAAGTTTGGTTGATTATGTTATGTTATGTTTGGTTAGGTACGGTTTGGTTCAGTTATGTTTGGTTATATAAGCTTTTTGCCCAAAAGTTAGGCACGTGCCGTATCTATATAAGGGAGCACTGTGAAGATACGGCATTCGTTAGGTTATGGTTAGGCTAGGTTAGGTACGATTTGGTTTGGTTATATAAGCTTTCTATATCTTATTACCCAAAAGTTAGGCTCGTGCCGTATCTATAAGCGAGCACTTACAGGTATGGTTGCTGTACCTGTAAGCACTGCCTATAAAATTTCCTTCCTGCAGCAAACCCACATCCTCCATTTCATCTAACCATTTCACCTAACCGAACCATTCTTTCCTTTCCCATATTTTGCCTTGCCATCATTTCTTTGCCCTGCCATTGACCTTTTAGCTTAACATAGATACCTCTGATGTCTAGTACTGACTTTATTCGCATTAACTCACTCACTCACCAAGAAGCTGCTGTGGGCCAGGATGGAATTCACAACCTTTATTGAGCACTGTACCACAGAGCCACCAACCTCCCTTAATGGCAACTAAACAGGTCAATTGGTAGTATTATTACAGAAAATTATATCCGGCACATAAATTCCTACCTATATCAGTGTGTATATCTTGTCAGGGTAAGTTCGTTGTCACTGAGTATTTGTATATTTAACTGGTTCTGCAAATAAGGAATGATCGTAAGACTTAAGTTGTAAAGTTTAACACTTATGTGAGTGTGATAGATCTTGATGTCACAGGTGACTTGAAATTTCCTCCAAGTCGGGCCTTTATATCGGCAGCTCCTGTGAGGGGAATAAGGGGGAAAAAAAAAAAGGAAAATACACAGAAAAAAAGAAACTAAATAAATCAAAGATGCATACTCTAATTACATGCCCTAATCTCGCACGGAACACTGACGTCAAGTGTTGTAGGTTAGTTCAGCTCAGGTTGTAAAAGGTTCAGTTTGGTTCATTAAGAATTAATAAAACAAAACAGGCTCATGGAGATGAACAATTGGTGTGGCAAGGCGAGACAAGACAAGTGAGATGCATGATGCCGTAATTTTACAGAATTTTTACCTATTTCATTGTCTAGATATCGTCATTCTGAGTATTTTGAATATCAGACTGGCTCTGCAAATGAAACAATTACTGTAAGGTCAAACATGAAAACTTTAACACTTTAATTTGAGTCAGCGTAATGACCTTCCCTTCTGTCATAGTACGGAACATTAACGTGGAGTGTTGTAGGTTAGGTCAGCTCAGGTTACAAAAGGTTCAGTTTGATTCATTTGAATACCTAAATAAGCATTGAAATAATAGTCTCGTGGAGATGAGTAACTGTTCATTGCAAAGTGACGAGGTGAGCCACAAGGTTAGCGGGATGCATCACTTCATAATTTTATGAAGCATTCATAATGTGCCAGATGTCGTTATCCATAATATTGACAAGGGTTTTACATGACGTTTAGTTTAATTTCAAGATGCCTATCATGTTGCCTCAACCACAGCGAGTGGTGGCTAAGCTGCGACAGAGTTGGTTTTTAACGTGATTTGGACAAACTAATTATGATGCATCCCAATGTGCAGACAGACTTTCAGACAAAATAACTGGATACAGAACCTTACCCTGCCCTGCTACCTTAGCCACTACCATACAGAATCATTGTGCGTGTGAATGAATAGCAAATCAGACATCTTGAGGGTAATTAGGAATTCAAATAGGTTTGTGATGGTGCTGTACCTTTTTATTGGAATGTTTTTACAACTCTCCTTCTCGATAAAACACTACCTTGTTGAGGTGAGAAGGCTTAATATTTCAATGATCAATGGAGCTAAACTAGACATGTTCAACCGAACTAGGCAGGTACACTTTTATTACTATGCAATCACAATCCATCATGTGTGCTACATTCTATACTTCTTAGGTTCTTCCTCCTTGACAGTATATTATTAGTGTCAATAGGTATATTCATTAAATTTTAAGATAAAAATAGCATTATACACTACAGGAACACTTGATTTTGAAGGTTTTTTTTAAGACATGTTAAAATCATTATACACTCAAACGTCATTTTAACGCACTAAATGTTGAATCAACTTGTCCGCTACTTGAAAATGACCATTGCTTGGTATTTGGTGGGACAGACACCAGTATTTATCATATGGTACACAGATTACCACATATAAAGGCAATCTTATTGTGGAATGCAATGATTGTTTCACTTACCTTACTTATTTATAAGATTATGAATATTTTATGGGTATATATGTATATAACCTAGACATCACATATCATTAGAAAACAATAATGGCATGAAAATATATTGTTTAGTGGACAGATGTTTCAAGTAGCGGACTTTTTGAATGATTCTGTCCGCCTGTCTGGTAGTATATGGAGTCCATTAAATCCAAAATACATTGAATTGTGGTCCGTTGATTTGAAGGTTGAATGTACTACATTCAACCTTCAAATCAA
>JAPQNM010000043.1:17909385-17929385 GCA_029783475.1 Metacarcinus magister | reverse complement strand
CCTGTGTGATGAAGGTAAACCATTATGGATCTGATTTTAGAACACCTCACCTGAGAATAAGAAATTTCAATTGGCATTATGAGCATAGATTTGGTGTGGCTAAAATATAAGAAAACTTTGAATTGAATGAATTTTTTTTTTCCTTGAGAAGTGAGAAGTGAGAGTCTTCTTATAACATAGTAAGCAAAGGTTAAAATAGAATATAATTTAAGAATGTATACATATATTGAAGTAGCATTTGGTAGTGTTAAGTATATTTTGGTGTGACTCCTTGAAGGGCGCTGACATAATGGTGTTTCCGGAGTACGGCCTTACCAGCACCAACTCTGAGGGAGGCGACGTGCTTACTCTTGCCCAGGTGGTGCCTCATCCTGCAGACCTGGTGGTGCCTTGTGACCTTAATCACACCAACCAACACTCACAGGTACCTCTTAGCGGGATTAAGTATTATCAGTGGTAATGGTGATTGCTTGTAGTGGGATGATGGCAATGTTTTGTTTTATTATAATGGGCAGGTAGTAGTGTGTGTGGTTGTGGTGATGTGGTAATAGAGTAATAATACAAATGAGAATTGGGTACAAGTCCAAGTATTTGTATTTAAATAGGTCATTAATGTACTTTTAATTGAACTGTAGTAAAATATAATTGCTGAGTATTTGCACTTGGAGTCAGATTTCAAGAGTATTTGTGTAAAATTAAAATCATACAATTACAGTGAAGATAATGTGTGTTGTGAACTGTTAGGGACAAATATGAGGTCAGGATAAGGGTTGAACATAAATGTGGCTTAATGCTGAGAGATGAGGTGACTGGAATGATGTTAGATGATCAAAACAGGAAGGGAAATCTTTACGGTATGAGTTCAGTTTACTTTAGCTTAGTGTTGTCACTTGGCAATATTACAGGTCAGTTTTGAACATTGTCAATTTCAAAGGTAGTAGAGACGTGTATCTGATAATTCAGTGTATTACTCTATTGTGTAAATAGATTTTTGATTTCTATACATTCCATACTGTAAGTTGGCGAAAATGGTTCCCCCCACTCCCTCTCTCTCCCCCCCGAATGTACAGGATTGGTTAAGTGTTGTGTGTTGGGGTTCAGGTTGAGGGCAGAGGTGTAAAGTAGGAAGTCCTTTTGGTCACTCTAGGATGATAATCTTCATTCCCTGGTGTGTTGTGGTTCTCTTGCCTTGTTTCTTTGATTTTATTAGGCGGACACAGTCTCTCTCTCTCTCTCTCTCTCTCTCTCTCTCTCTCTCTCTCTCTCTCTCTCTCTCTCTCTCTCTCTCTCTCTCTCTCTCTCTCTCTCTCTCTCTCTCTCTCTCTCTCTCTCTCTCTCTCATTTGGAAGTATGTTTCACACTTTAATCAAATTGGAAATAAACGTACAGGAAAATTGGTTGGTGTCACATAAAATTGGTTAAAAACAGCCACACCTTGTGAATAATGGTATGTTGAGTGAATAGACTTAAACTTGGTCGGTAACTCGCTCACGTTAGATCAGTGGTTCCTAAACTTGTTCAGCTTGTTACCCAATTTAGGCGTGCTACCCCATTCACAAAATGTCAATATTGATGTATATGGCTATATTAAAACACTAGATATATTTTCTTTTCTGTCACCCCTCCATTACCCCCGAAAAACTGTTATATTACCCCCAGGGGATAAATTACCCCCAGTTTGGGAACCACTGCGTTAGATGGTGTGGTAATGCGGAGGATCTTACCTTGGCGCAGATATTAGTTGAGCTCAGCTGTGGCGCGGCCGAACTGCAGCTTAACATGGTAGTGAACCTTATAGAACTGGCGTACTGCAACCCTGGGCTCCCAATGGGCTGTCCCGACGTGGGTTACTACCTGTACAACACTCAGGTGGTGCTGGACCGCTGCGGGACTGTGGTGGCGAGGTGAGCAATCTGTCCTTCGAGGCTGAATGAGGTGTGCTCGAATTTGGTCATTTAATTGAAACTGCAATTCATTTTTACATTAATTTACATTTTTTTTTAACTACTTTTTTTTAACATTAGTTTCCGATGTCACTGGCAGTGGTATGATGCCAAAGTTTGTACTGGTAGGATTGACCAGTGTGAAAAGAAGTCAAATAATACTTTAATTTAAATCTACTTCACTCTTCTTTCTGGGCCGTCATTGTATGTATTTATGCATTGGTGGTGTGGTGTATTATGAGGTTTGTTAGTGTGCAGCTGGTTCCTGCAGGTATCGCAAAAAACATCTGTTTCTGGAGCCGGAATTGAGCCAGGGTGATGAAGATGACTCGACTGCACTGTTTACTACTGACTTTGGCGTTACCTTTTCACTGCAGGTATTGTACCGATACACACCTTTAAAGTGTCGCACGTTTGATAAGGAACTTGTTTTGAAGCTTCCTCAATATCTTTCATGAAACAAATGAAATAAATGGGGACAGTTATGTTCCAGTTTATCTTATGACATGCACTGTGTGTGTGTGTGATGGTGAAGCTGAGTTGACGGTGGTCGGCAGATCTGCTTTGATATCATGTACGAGTCTCCCGGTGTGAACAACGTGGAGGTTGGTGGGGTGCGTGACGTGGCCATGAGCACAGCCTGGGTGGACGAACTGCCTTTCCTCACAGGTTCGTGGCGAGCTGGGGTTGACCGTGACGCAGTCTTTTTTTTTCACTATTATTTATTTGTTTATATATTTAGATGTTTATCTGTTATTTATGAATATTTTATTTATTTATTTATCCAAGTATTTTTATTGTTAAATTTCCATATTTGTTTGATTAATTTATCTTTATTTCATTCAATTTTTTTTCTTTTTTTTTGTATGTGTGTGTGTGTGTGTGTGTAGCTCCCCAGATCTTCCGTGGGTGGAGCGCCGGTCTGGGGGTGAACCTGCTGGTTGCCAACTACCACAACTTAGCGGCAGGGATGGTGGGGTCTGGCCTCTTTCCAGGTGCCGCTGGACACGAATCTTTCTACACTTACGATCATGATGGAGGCACCGCCCTTCTGGTGGCACCTCTCACCACTGTAACTTCAAACAGATATTCGGCCAGAGTAACCAACCCACAAACTGACTCTTTCAAGAGTCTGAAACAGCAGGGAGGAGCAGGACAGGAGCTGCGGCCTCAGGACATGGTTTTCATTCACGAGAATCTGTCCCGCTACAACCACCAACTGCTGGAGGCAAATGGTGTTGACGCGCCTGTCACGGTCACGCTTTGCCACAACGACAGTCTGTGTTGCAGCGTTACCTACACCATGCTTACCAACAGCTCCATCACTGGCCACTACATGCTTCTGGCATACAGCGGCCCAGTAGAGAAGGGCGGCGGAATATATTCTATGTTCACTCAAGTGTGTTCTGTTGTTTACTGTCTTAGTGATGACGTCAACTCTTGCGCACGTGTTGAAGATGAAGACCCGCCGCTGTCCTCCACCTTTTTACTTCAGGATATTAGTGGTGTGTTTGGGGCGCTTTACGTCTTCCCGTCGGTAATGCGTCGGAACATGACCCTGGCCGCGGAGCAGCTATGGAACTATGAGAGTATTCCCTTGAGCGGCAACCAACACCAGTCTCTCATCCACGTACTAGGTGACCTTGGCCCCGTACTGTCCGTCACTCTAATGGGTCGATGGTACCAGCGGGACTGAGTGCATCTTGCAGGCACTGCGATGGCGGTGACTGTGCGACTCTGCGGAAGCAGTAACTTGTGTGATGCAATAAACGTTACTGAGAAGTGTTAGCATTGTTTACCCTTCAGAAGACGTCATGTGCGGTTGTTCCGCTGATGTTACACTAAGGAGTAAGGACAGTGCGTCGCCTCACTTGCATTGCATGACTCACCTGGACTTAAGTTACTGTTACCCGTTTCTCTCTCTACTGATAACAATCTTTCCACATGGATGTTCAGGGGACAACTGTAAACATTGGGAGGCCTTATGAAATATATTACATTATAATACAAAGAACACAGGACGGGCAGAGTCCTCGCAGACCTGTCTGTTCAAATTACCAGCTGGATCACCTGATTCAGCCTCATCTCTTGTCTGCGGTGGATCAAGTTGACAGTAGATAAATATGGTGTATTAGTACACAAGATTACGAGTATGAGTGAGAAGGAAGGGAGGCCCCGTTACTCACCAGACACTGATAAGAACAACTCTTATCAGCCCCTACCAGCCAGGCGGCCGAGACAAATACTGTTTCCCTAACCATGCAGTCGGTCAGAACTGCCTCGCAGGCAGTGTTACCAGATCTTTTCTGCAGATTTAAGCTAGACTCAACCTAAAACTATGCTAAATATAAGGTTTATTTTACCATTTTGAACTACATTATAAAATAAAGTAAAACTTAGTTATACTCAAACAGTTACAATTTAAACAACATCCGCGGTACCTCAACGTTTCAAAGTTTCTTATCACGTTCACTAATATGTAGTATATTGCATGCATGCCAAAAAATAATTATGCAAAATATGAGACGTGTTATTTGCGAGAAGCGTGAACTGGTTAAACGGATCAGTATTTCCATTACAGTTACCTTATTACTTCCTTGTACTGTAATCATTTGGGTTGCAGTGCATAATTACATACTTTACAAAATGCACTCAGATCAGTTTTGTTCCAGGCTATGCAGCCAACTTTTAAATTCCGCATCAGCCAGTCATTCACTTCGAAAACCTTGTACATATATTGTTGTCCTCTATGTTTCTTTGTCTTTACTTTCATCGGAGGAGATAAGCTCGTCTCACTGTCTCTCTCTGCTCTCTTTGTCATAGCTGCATACGGAGAGGCTGAAAGTAAGATTTGGCCAAATGACATAAATTGGCTTCTTTAAGTGCAACTCAGCGGACGGAAAAAGGGATAACAAAGGACAGATTATGGTTGTCTGTTTTAAGTAGAGACGTGGCAAGCATGACCAGTGTGTGTGACCGTCCGTAAGTTCCGTGACTTCCGTCCCCTCGGATGCTGCTGCAACACACGGGTTATTAGCTATTCAAATACATACACACACATAAGTAGATACATCCTTAATCAAGCAGCATTAATCAATGGTACAACGAGGTGCAAAAATAATAGTAAAGTTTATGTATCTGGATGGTTCATTCAACTGTTACTAGAAAAGTTTTAATACTTCTAATAATGAAAGTCAGCAACCGTTTATTTCGTGATAAGGGACACGCTCATACGGATAAACTAAGCGTCCACTGCCTCGGATACAGGATAAGAATAGGAAAACTAAGGATGAAATCGTCCTACTTACACGGCTAACAATGTTATGTGTGCTATTTATGGTGCAACTTTCAAGAGCACGAGTGAACAGCCAATAGGATTATGCATTCTTTCAGCTCTTTGTTATTTACTGTAAAACCATGTTGTCTTGAAGATCAACTCCCTTCGTCTCGTCACCCCTTCCCTACCCATCCCCCTCCCTCCCCCCAACTGAGGCAGGGGTGACTTGAGTACAGAGACGCTACGGGTTATGTCAAGTCAGTGCTTCCTCGTGCGCACTGAACCACGGACGCAACACGCTTCCATTGGATTACCCGCGACTCACGACCTTCCCACGAGTGTTCCCGCAGACGTGGAGCAGTTGTGGTCATCAGTATGGGAGGGCTGGAGTGTGTGACAGATGGGATAAGGACTGTACTGGGAGCAATGATCTTGGTGTCAGCGTTGCCGGTGATAGTGCCGCTGCTTATAGTGCTTTGGGTGTGGCGTTGTTTGGCTCTGCTTGTGGTGGTTGTGAGACACAGAAAGTCAGTGCACGTGGCCTCGGGCATCGAAGCACTCTTTGCTCTGGACTCTGCAGGGGCAAGGGCAGTGATCAGCGGGGTTCTGATAGTGCGTGGACATGTGGAAATCGCGACTGTAAGAGCACGACTGTTGGAACAAGTTATAGATGTTCGGGATTCGAACGGCCGCTTATTACACCCTAAATTTAGGCAGATGGTGGAAAAACGGTGCGGAGTTGTCGTGTGGATGTGGGACGACAATTTTGAAATCACTAGTCACGTGAGAGAGGTGCGACAAGAATTAAGAGACGAGGTTCACCTCCTGGAAGAGATAGCTTCTCGCAACAAACTTCCCTTCGTGCGAGGTCAATCTTGTTGGGAAATGCTTGTCACTTCCCTGGCGAGCTATGGTAAACAGCGTGAGCCTCACACTGCAGTGTTGGTGCGTCTCCACCACTCGCTTGGTGACGGTCGTTCCTTCATCTCCTTGCTGTTATCTGCTTTGCTTGACCGTCCCATTGAAGAACCACAAGTTGTCCCCTTGGCTCGCCATCATCAAGTGAGTCGCTTAGCTCGTCTGGGCCGCCTCATATGGGCAGTTTCTAATACGCCGTGGGTGTTGCGTCGCGTGCTGAGGCGAGGTGAACCGTCACCACTTCACGGGTGCCGCTTGGAAGGTCAAAAGCTATTAACTTGGTCTTCCTCTCTTTCTCTGGCGATCCTCAAAGAAGGCCGCACTCTAGCTGGGGTGACTGTCAACGATCTGTTAATGACAGGCTTAGCCCAAGCCCTCCACAGGTTAGTAATAGTTGATTGGATACAATGACACAGTATTCAATTAAGAATCATTGTCAGTGGAGTTGCTTGCTCTTTTGTACATCGGTAGATATTTGAAAACCGTGGGAGACGTAATACCTCAGCGAGTTGTGACTGTGGTGCCTGTGGATGTTACTCCTCCTAACGCTCCGCTCTCAGTCGCCAACAATCTCTCCCTCTGCACTTTTTCTCTTCCCACGGGTGAGTGTTGGTGTTAGTTGGTCACATGAGATACACGTGGTAATTAGTGGTACAGTATCAGTAGTGTATCCGCAGGTTCGATGACACCTTTGGCCAGACTAAAGGCAATTCACGCGCGGCTGGAATATCTGAAGGAATCTCCTGATATCTTGGTCAACTATCTGGTACTGGACATGCTCACGAACTTGTTACCCGCGTCCATCGCCCGTCGCGCCCTCAACACTCATGGCGTCACACTCGTGGCTTCTAATCTCCCTGGTGAGTACGTCCCACTTTCTGTTTTACCTGTTTCAGTTTTGACTCCATCACCCGAGTACCTCTTTCCACCAGACAACAGAGAAAGGAAGCCCCACGCGGGAAGGTGATGCACTGGTGGTTAACAGGGAGTGAAGACAGGAAGAGGTGGATTTCCTTCTTCATATGGCTTCCTAACTCCTTTAGGCTAATTTTTGTGTGGTTCTTAGAGGTTATATGTTTGAATTATTAAAGTTTTGTGGTGCTTGAGTGATATGTAGGTGGTGTGGTTTGGTGGGGTGGTAGGGTTGACACTGTGAAGAAGGGGGGTTAACAGTGTGAGGGTGGGGAGGTTAACAGTGTGAGGATGGGGAGGTTAACAGTGTGAGGGTGGTAGTGGTGGTGGGGTTAGCAGTGTTAGTTGGTGGTGGAGTTAACAGTGTGAGGGTGGTGTTGGTGGTGGGGTTAGCAGTGTGAGGGTGGTGTTGGTGGTGGGGTTAGCAGTGTGAGGGTGGTGTTGGTGGTGGGGTTAGCAGTGTGAGGGTGGTGTTGGTGGTGGGGTTAGCAGTGTGAGGGTGGTGTTGGTGGTGGGGTTAGCAGTGTGAGGGTGGTGTTGGTGGTGGGGTTAGCAGTGTGAGGGTGGTGTTGGTGGTGGGGTTAGCAGTGTGAGGGGGGTGGTGGTGGTGGGGTTAGCAGTGTGAGGGTGGTGGTGGTGGTGGGGTTAGCAGTGTGAGGGTGGTGGTGGTGGTGGGGTTAGCAGTATGAGGGTGGTGTTGGTGGTGGGGTTAGCAGTGTGAGGGTGGTGTTGGTGGTGGGGTTAGCAGTGTGAGGGTGGTGGTGGTGGAGTTAGCAGTGTTAGTTGGCGGTGCATTATAATCATGTTGTTTATTTCAGGACCTCAGGAGACGATACACATGTTTGAAGGAGCCGTGGATGATATCATGTTCTGGATTCCCAACAAGAGCCGGACAGGTGTGTCACTTTCTCCTCCTTCACCCTTTAATGCTCTCTTTGACCTTCTTGCTAAGAGTATAACTTCAATAATTCCAGAGTTATTAAGTGAAATAGCTGCATATTCTACTGCTTGGGGTTGCCAGGTGTCGCATATATATATATATATATATATATATATATATATATATATATATATATATATATATATATATATGTATATATATATATATGTATATATATATATATATATATATATATATATATATATATGTATATATGTATATATATATATATATATATATATATATATATATATATATATGTATATATATATATATATATATATGTATATATATATATATATATATATATATATATATATATATATATATATATATATATATATATATATATAGACATACACACACACACACACACACATACACACATGCATGTGTGTGTGTATCCGCATGATTTCGGTCCTTCCCGTAGCAACCTCATCTTTCTTCAGAGCTAATTACAGCATATTTTCTTTCTCCTTGTTGTTGATCTTTGTTTTTGTTTGTGTGGTATTGGTTCCACGTATCTGTATCAGTAGACCTCGTTAGAACAATGCAGAATCATAGGTGCTAATCCTACCGTGCTCTCCTGCTGCTCGTTCCCCCTAAGAGTTTTGGTGTATGGGTAGCTTAACCTGACTAACACCTTGATGATGTCACAGGAATCGGTGTGTCTATGCTGAGTTATCGAGGTCGGGTGCGCTTGGGCCTCAATGTGGACACAGCGCTCCTGAAATCTGAAGAGGCTGCTCAGCGGCTGATGGAAGACACTATCATTCAGACCAGGTCGCTGCTGATGGAACTTGGAGCAGTTGATCCCGAATTGGTTCCCTTGCTCTCAGATACTGTTCCATGTGCCTCTGAGACTGAGCTGTTGTTGGTAGAGGGAAAACAGCTCCCTCTTCATCCAGACCAGCCTCCTCGAGTTCACCCAGCGACCCTAACACATAAAAACTGACAACTATTGCCGAAAACAAAAGTCTTGTGTGGAATGGTTGTCATCATTGAAATGCTATTTAGTTTGCTAATGTATGGGTAGAGAAATGGGCCGTGGTTTCTCTTATGGACTGATAAGTGGTATCAGGTCAATTGGGCGTATCTTTGTGTGCAAAATCCTAAGACCAAGGAATGTATTGGAGAGGTAACGTCGTACAGGTCAGGCGCTGGACTGATCAATAATTAATAACTAGAGCCCACTTACCATCTCCAATTACCACCATTAAAGTATCTATTGTCCAATAACCTAATACAAACTAGGAAGTAAGGCAGCTTGTATACAATCCATGGTGGCTCATCTATCAGGTTGCCTGACATCTCGCTGTCCCGATAATCAATTAACCTGTAGCCACTACCAGACTTACATAGACTTGTCTGTGGTTGGTTACTTTTTCTGTGGTATCAATGCGGCTTCAATAGTCTTTCGTTCCCTTTTTTCAGCCTCTTTATATAGCAGCTGGGTGTGGTTCCGTTTAGGAAGGTAGCTGTGCTTTTGTGCATGAAGAGCCAAGGAATTTGTTGTCCTCTGATGACGGAAATCGTTTTTGTGTTTGTACCTCTTATGTTGTATATTTGAAATATTTCACCACATGTGAATGAGGAGAACAATTTCCTACAGTTCACTTTAGGTCATGAAAAGAAAGAAATAGTTCATACTGTTATTTTAATAAATAAAAATATCAATCTCTATTTACAAAGGACACGCATCACTCACATAAAATGAACTAGCAGCCGGGTACATTGACTTGGTACAAAAGTGATTTCAACACATTAGTATCTGTACTTCTGGCTTTACTGAGTCAAACGCCTATGCACGGTAATCTGATCCCAGGTCATGGACACTCACCAATATTAATACTAATAACACGGTCAAAAATATTCCCTCTGATGGATGCAGTATTACATGACTTCAGAACTGGATATATAAACTTTCAAATCTAACCCTAACTCAGACTGGTGTTCACCAGTCTGAAAATCTTTGATAAATTACCATTTGCTATGGCTAAATATTCAACTTAATACATTAATTGCATTGTTTTGTTACCCAATGCAGCATGGCATGAGCAGTCATGCTGCAAGGTCGGGTTGGTAATACTGAACCTACCAGTCTATTGCTCCTCATCACACCCTTCCACTATAAAATCTGTCGACTCTATACAACCACGAATACATTGTTCCCTAACCTTTTCCTAACTTTGCAAACATAATTACTTGTGGTGTTACAACAGCAATAGTTATATGGGCATATTTTGTTTATATTGCCATTTTGTGTTTGTGTTAAAATCATCTGGAGTCTTTCAGATATTTAAAAAATATTTATTTTAAAGAAACACCAAATAAAATAAAAGTATGAATGATGTGGCAAATAAGTTATTATGCTATTAATATTTGGTCTTAGTTTCCAGAATGAATATCATCTTTTTTTAACAGCTTTGTGAGTGACTGTTAACACGCAACATATAATGCATGCAGGAAGAGAGGTGCTTCTAAAGCCAATTAAAATGATGTACAGAAGAAGCTGGCTAATATTAGTGGTAGGATACAGCTAATACAAAATATATATTCATGAACAAACAGTAAACTTAAAAATGCCAGCAGAACTAATATTCATTTCACCATGAGCTCTAATGAAGATGTGAGGAACTTGCATGATCCTTATGTCAAGACGATTAAAAACTATACAGTTAACAAGGACTGCTGGTCTGTACTTAACAATGAAAATGCCAGCTCATTAGATTATTGGAAGAATCTCCGGAAAGCCATTATCATTAGGATTGGAGAATTTTTCTACATACTTTTATTTTTTAATTTCAAAACTTCAGAACCAATGCTGAAGTTTTGTCAAACCAATAATGGTTCACTAACTGGAATATGCCTCAAAACTTTAGTGACATAATCTCTCCAAACCTGAGTATGTAAATGTTTCTGCGAGTGGGCAAAGACATTGCACGTTATGATTCATAATTTTGGACATGAACCTGAGCTATAAAAGAACTCTTCCATATCTGGGGGAAGAAAATCTTTGGCAGTACTCTAAAAACAGACAAGTTCATAGTAAAACCTAATTTGAATCATATATATATAATTACAGCAATAGTAGTAGTCACCCTTGACAACCCAACCTCAATCACTGAGTGCCCTGAGGGTCATATCATGGAGACAGAACTACATTAGAAGACTACAAGTACATAGTGTATGATATGGTGGTGAGGGACTGTAGTGTGTAGTGGTAGCACTTCTTCACGGAGGCTATGATGACTTCTGATGATGCTTGTTACGTGAGTTAGTGCTGAAAGGGCGAATGAACATGGCAGAGTGGTTCTGTGAGGACCAGTCATGAGTCTGGACTGGGGTGGAGTACTGACGCTGGCAAGTTTTGTTGTATACAGGGAGTAGTTCATTTGCTTCACTTGAAAGTGCCTGAAAGGAAAAATTAAGTTAGCCATTTTTTTTAATACTTGCAATGAAATAAGCTAGCCCAGTGGTGGGGGCTGCAAGAATAATACCACCGTATTCTCTGTGGATCAAAAATGTAACGGAAAGGGATGGAGCGAGGGCGCTGGGAAACTCATCTGTATTCTCTCCTACGAAGAAGGGGATGGGAGAGTAAAGTGTCTCTAAACCCTAAATGACTTGTCTTTGCTAGCCCCTTTTAATGGGGATATAAGCCAGGTATAGAGATATAGATGAAGCAAGAAAACTAGAAGGTGCCAAGAGAGGGAAAACATGTGAAGGAGTAGGTAGAGTAAAGTGTCTAATCATATGTGGACATAATGTGAAACGTTTCAGCAAATAAGGGATATTATATAGCAGAGGGACAGGTGAATTATGATTCCCAACACCAAACATAGACAGGCAAGGGAAAGAAAGGCAAAGTAAATAAAACAATGAAATCAGGAGTAGCTGAGAGGACACATGAGTGACAAATTGGTTCCAGATGGAGAGATGAAACATGCAAAAATGGTAGAGGTTCATATAATCAAGAACATAAATGGATATAGATAACAGTGCCTATGAGAGATTATCTAATATTAATCATTATACTTTCATAATCTCCTTTCAAAATACATCCAAATCGTATGTACCACCACTACTTGATTACAGTAACTAAGACCTATGTTACCAATTCATTCCCCATTCCCTCCATTTCCAAGCCCATTGCTGCTGTGGCTTGGCTTTGGAAACACAGATTGTGGCCCGATGCTGTGATGGAGACCTTTTGGCCTACACACCAATTTTCACCAATTTTCACCTGGCCTTTTACTTTTTTCTAGTTTTGTTTCCCATTGATAAAATGTGAATTCTTTCTTACTTCCAACCATCCCCTTCTTTTCTTCAAACTGCTAATCCCATAGATGTTCATGTTTTGCCCCGGACACACACGCCTCTCAGCATGGTTTTGAAAACTTCCCTCACTGCCCATCTGCCTACTCCCTCATCCCAACCTCTTTCTCGTTTCCACAACCACTTCTTACTATTTTCTCCTCAATCCATGACTAGCTACCAAACCCATTTCCTGTTGATATACACACCTTCCTCTCCCACTCTTTTCCTAATTGAAATGTCTTCCCTTTCCATACACACTCTTTTCCTAATTGAAATGTCCTGCCTTTCCATACACATTCTTTTCCACCCTGGTTGGTTTATACCTTCTCCTTCAATTTGTTCTGATGTCCTTTCTAATTCTTCAAAATCTGATGATTTCCCTCCCTCTTATTACCTCCGTTCTACTTAGCCATTGGCAATCCTTTTGTCTGACCACTCAAATAATAAGTTTGTGCAGTTAAACCATCCATCTCTCCTTGGTCAGACCCAGGTCATAAGAATAAACAGTAGGAAACTGCACTTACATGATTACGTATTGGCAACACCAACTTCACTCACTCCTATCTTATGATGCATTCCCCACCAACTTTTTGTGTGACTTGTAATACCTTACTTTCTCTATATCAAATTCTTCCAATTTGCTCTTGTTACAGTGCTGCCCGAGCAGCAACTAGTCCTCACTAAACTCATCTATCTTGACTACCCATCGTTAATGATATTCTCACAGAATAACATTTCTCAGTAGATGTATAATTTCCTTCCCGTGACAAACCAACATCCACCATTTGATGTGACCATTCTTTTCTTCCCATGCTTTGCCTTGCCATTATTTCTTTGGTCTGCCATGTGCCTTTTAGCTTACCATAACGCCATATGACCCCTGATATCTAGTGTTCACTATTTGCATTAACTCACTCACTCATACCTAATCAGAAAAGAATTGAATGAAGACTTGTTTTAACTAACCTTCAAAAAGATGGTGGCATCTGTCCCATATCCATCACAAGAGGTCACCTGCAAGTCACCTTGAAAGTAACGAGCATACAGTCGTGACAGTGGCAAGCCATAACCATATCCAGCCAAGGGAGGAGTTTCTAAGCCAGACACAGCAGGTTGAGGTGCCGTGGAGTACATGTAGTTGAATAACAAGTCTTCAAGGCTTCGGGGAATACCACCACCCTGGTCAGACAGCTGCAAATATGTAAATTCATCTTAACAACTATGTAGATTTGACACTTTTTTTAACCAATTCCTCTCGGTCATCCTCTCAACACGGCCAAACAGAGCCTACCTCTTAAATGCATTGGCTAAAAGTTTCATCCAAAAGGCTGTTAACTATTCACAGATATTTGGTTATTTACTATTATCTACATTAATGAAGAGAAAGTTGGGCACCAACCTTGATGGTAAGGTCTTCTTGGCCCATCACCAGCAACACTTGTACTGGAGGAAAGCTGTCTGCCACAGGACCATGGTGCTCCACCACTGCTCTCATGGCATTCTTGAACAGCTCAAACAGCATGTGGTAGAGATGAGAGGGCACGTACACCACTGATACTGGGTGGATGTCGGCTGCAAAGAACAGAAAAACATTTCAATTATCAGATTTAACTTTCACAGGAAGGTTAGATAAATCAAATCTAGAAAAATGAAAAAGGAATTTCAAAGACTGTAAGATGATAGTTGAAGTGTATAGCTCTCATAACACGGATAGTATATCTAATACAGTATACAGCTTCTACTTTTGTGAAGATGCCTGTTGTTTTTTTAATGGATACAGGGCTTGTGTTGCATATAACACCTTACATGACGTACAGTAATCCATTCAATACCAGACACAATGGAGCTAAAGGGCATATCCGGATCTTTATACTTTTATCTTACAGTATATGAATAAAGTAAAATACAGGTAAATACTATGCAGTACAGTACATACATAGTAGTAAAAGCACAAGGCAAGTACTGTACTGGACTGTTGCTGGAGAGGTCATGGATGAAACCAAGCACAAATCTGCCTAAATCCAACACCTAACCTGACCTAACCCAGGAACACCGGACTCAACTGACATGTTTCCTGGCTTATTCCCTCCACTGATGACTTGTATGTATACACAAACATGTGTGCTAACCTATCTTATGCCCTCTAGTTTGGCACACCACTGCCGACAAACCTATTTACTATGATGAAATCTGTAAATAAATGTGGAAAATAATAAAACGTGTAATCATTCACAACCTTCAGGGTCTGCAAATTTACAAGTGATAGTTGTTCAAATGAGTGGGTGTGCAAATGACTTAAGAAACATGTATAGTTTTAAATCATTCATACATAGATAATGGCAGAATGTACACCAACTCATTTCTGATCCCAAACATCACTCTTAAATGTAAAATAATAATTCATGCAACAATCAAGTATAAAAATACTTATTATTTAGGTTAAAAAATGTAACATTAACAAATACTGTGATATATATATATATATATATATATATATATATATATATATATATATATATATATATATATATATATATGACAGTGAGCATAGAAAGATATAAACATTGAAGTAGGGACACATAATAAACAAGAGAAGCATTCAATAATGGCAAGGTGGATGATAATGTGTACTAAAGTGGAGTAAAGCGATATCTGGGGGAAAGGGGAACTCAGCCTTCATCTGGTCACCAGCATCACCACCACCAACCTCAACAGCCCTGTCAAGGTACGAACAGCAGCAGCCAAGCCCTTGTCCTAGTCCACAGTGGCTCCCACAAGGTTTTGACAACAAATTTGATATAATTAAACTATTTTAATGATTCAAATTTATTATATTTACTGTAGTAATAAAAGAGAAATGGCTCTCAAACTTTGCATGGTGTCTAACACTGCACTGTGAGCAAAGGAACTATTTATAATAATTTCACAACATTGACACATAATGAATGCAATGTTATGCAAGGCATCTCACTATTCCTCACCAAAAATGTAATGAAACCTACACAAGATTTTTCCCTGCAATCTTTGGGGGAACCAATGTTTGAGAACATTTTGATTAAATTATCAAACTAGGCTAAATATTATAAAAAGAAATATGAATAAAAATGTCACAGACTCCTAAGATTTAGTAACTTAGCTCTTCAAGCTTTATTTCTGTATTATAGAATTACTGAAAACGTATTGTTATGGCTTACAATGTCAGTTATGTTATTGAAAGGAGAATTACTGCCCACATACATCTACAGTAAATCGGTTTTGTACCCACCTAAAAGCAGTAGTGAGAGAGAACATTACTGCGGAGACACCAACCAAGCAACTATACCATCACTTCTTAAACATTCACATACTAGGGCTTCAAATTAGGGTTTGATCTAAGTTGGTGCATAAGATTCGATCACATTCAATTCATGCAAAAAAATTCAAATTATATGGGTCAGGAGCCAATCATGTTTATCTATATATATTATGATACAATTATATGATTAGAAGGATTTATGCCAAGACTAAATATCAGATGATGAATAATCGGTGGTTTGAGAACAATAATGAATCATCTTACTTAAAGTCACGGCTCACCAGCAGTGTTTTATAATGTATGTGCCTATGTCATTGTTCCTTTTGCTCTAATGTCCCATACACAACCACATCAACACTTCTACTTCACTTCATTCTAATTTTCTTTGGCATTTATTCTTGTAAGTAAAAGTAGGCCAATGAAACTTCTCAACATACGTAACAAACATTTACACTGCAAACAGTTCTCTATGTAACTGATGTGAATACTTTTTGCAATGGTTAAACTACTTTAGTAACAAAAATTTGTTACTGGAGTCTTTACATTCTTAAAGGACATCATTAGTTCAAACACAGACGCACTGTGATGGAATACTTGCCTGCATCACCGAGTGGCATTTCATTCAACTTTAAATAATGTACATCAAAGGAGTCAGTGAGTGAAGGAAAGAGGCTACAAATATACATAATGAACATGCATGCTAAAAGATACATACCTGTGCCTTCTGTTGGCTTTATAACTCTGCTAGTCTTGTCCCTCTCTGTTGGGGCAAGTGAGTAAAGCAACTACCATTAGACAGACTAAGCAACACCCACACATTTACTCTGACCGTGGATAACAAGAGGTAGCTATGGAACATTTAAAAGGTGGGAGGAGAGGGCACATAGTCAATTGGAGATATAGATTAGTTTGAATAAGTTTACAATGAGTTAACTACCTCCTATCATCTTTGGACAGCATGGTTCTTGGATTTAATCAATGATAATGTCATAACTAATCCCATTCCTGGGAAATAAACCACATGATGTGTATGAAAACCAAACCAAACACCAGAAACACTAATAATTTGTTGACCCAAAAACAAAATCAAAACCACATTAAACTACCACAAACAAAATGACACTCACTTGTTGTCCCATGTTCCTTCTAATCAAAAACTTAACATAATATTAATATATGACTTGGCAAGAGCTTCTGTACTTCATAGCTCTTCCAGATGATTCATGTTTCTAATCCTTGCAAACACTACCCTAAACACGTTTGCTGTTATGCTGTACCTTGTGTAGGGGTTGTATTTAACGTGCTGCAAAGTGACAGCTGTTCAATACAATTAGTGATTTATCAAAGTTAATTAATTGATTTAATAATAACAACAATTTTAAGATTTGAAAGAATGTGACCTAACCTAACACTATAATGTATATCATAGAACGAAGAGTTAACTATAATATGTATAAGTCCATGCCATTTGACACTCCACAATGCATGGTATGATAATAATTTGTGCTGTATTTTGTATGACTGTAATTAGGTACAGGGTCTGCCAAAAGCATCATAGTGGTTTCAATTGGTGTGTAGAACAGGACCTAAAACATATAATTGAGCCTCAAACTAGTTTCACTTTGATTTTAGAATATGTAGAATTGTCACATTTAAAGGTTTTCTTCTTTTCATCTTGTCCCAAACAACAGAGGATGAAGAGTGATCAGTGGAAGATTCAGTAACTCACAAACTGTTCAACTTTGCTTTGGAAATAACTGCTCCATTATTTAAGTTCAGAAAGCTTACTACATTAACAATATTCAATCCATTCATCATTATGTCTCAAAATCGTCTGAGCAATTTGAACTTTGGTGAATGTATGTGCAGATTTATGAGGACTACAATGTGTTGTGATACAGCTTCAATATTCTCTTTGATTTGGTTCATGATGTTGATGGTCTGTCTTCATGTCTTGTCTCTAAATGTACATGACCACTGTCTTAAAATTACACCACACAACACTAGACGACATATTCTAAGGGAGCATCCTGAATAATGTTAACTTGTTGGTAAGCTCTCTCACCTGAAACAATGGAGCAGTATTTATTTAAACCCAAGTTCAACAATTTGTGATCGCTGCTTCCATCTTCATCCTCTGTATTTTGGAGCAATCTTTAAAGAATAAAACCCGGAATCATGAAAATTCTACATATTCTAGATTATAATTCCTTCTGGTGTACACTGCAGAAGGCTGTTGGGTAATCTATACAATTAAAAGTAGTCTGGTATTGAAGGAGAGATGCAGTGTCTGGTATATAGTGGACAATCTGTAACAAATACTCTGGTACATGTGGTGTATAGTTCTGTAGTGGATGAGCCTAGTGAACAGTGTACGGGGCCAACACAGCAGCTTGGGGTCACCTACCATTATGATGTGTGAGGATCAGTTCAGGGGAAGCCAGGTAGTATTGGTCACACAGGAAGCGAGCGTTGGCGTAGGCGTCTTCAATCACCCTCACCACGTCACAGTGCGGGTCAATGCATCCTATGTGGTTCTGGGCGTTTACGTTTTCCCCAAATAGCATGGCTGTCAACAAACAATTCAATGTTAGCCTCATGCTTGATCAGAATATTAATTATATATCTATGGACAACCTTTCTCTCTCAGTAATGCATTTTCATCATTGAACTGATAAAAGGTAACGGTCTTGTAACATAATCATGATCCTATGTTAATTTAGTTCAACCTTACTTATATATGACCTTATGTGGCATCTATCTTGCATTAAATTAACATCCTATTCTCAGTATGTACTTGGAAATATAAAGAACTCAAGGTAACTTACTATGCTGGTTAATGAGCATTCGTATTGAGATGCGATTCATGTAGAACCTGTCAAGGAAGTACTGTATGTTGGACTCCGTGTTTGCATTAATGGAGTGTGCATCCTTGAGTTCCATCACACCCTGGGCCATCGTCATGACGACATCAGTATGGCGGTTACGGATCTTCACCAGTGTATCCGTGAACCTGAACAACAAACAGAACACGGATTAGTGATGTACGCAAACTAAGACACCAAGTTATTAATTTGTCATATGGGAAAAAAAAGCAAACATGGATCACCAAGAAATTTTGTTTATAATTTTTTGACAGACATTTTGTTTATGAATATTCCTGTCAGAGTGAGGTTAGGTTGATGTATGAAAATGTATGACTGTCTACAACCTGAACACCAGCTAAGAGAATGCAGCATTATCAACAAGCTCAACATGGGAAGTAAAACACTATATATTTACAAAAAAAATTTCACTGATGCATTACCATCTCAAAATTCGTAAATTCAATTGAACACGGAGTCAAACAATGGTCATACACATATTAAATTGGGAAATAATCCTGAATTATTTGAATTATCTTGAACACAACTAAATTCACTAAATTCGTCCATGATTCCTCTCGAGTTGCGTTGCATCATTTTATATTTTTACAAATACAAAATTCATGGGGTCTATCATGAATTACTTTGTTTATATTACAAATGTACAGAACAAATATAAGATTAATTGGGTTATTTGAGTTTAAATCATCTAAAATTCAGTACACTAAACACTGTCTAAGTTATTATAGTGATCTGGTACTCTAATATAAATGTTAACTGATCCTTTGAGCACGAACTGTGGTACTTACTTTTCCAAGGTGATGGTAGTATTGTTGAAGTTACCAGACTCAAACTCCAGCAAGTCCATGAAGCTGCGTCGATACAGGTCTCTGACAGCACCAACAGAGGGCATGTGCAGCAGGTTTTCAGGTAACAGGTGGAACTCCTTCATGATATTGGCCAGACGCACAGGCAGCTCCTTCTTCAAGAACATGAACGATTCGGAGTTGGTGGCATTCTCCCCTGCACAGAAGGAGGAGCAGGTTAGCGATGTGAAGTTATGCAAGGTCAACCATAACTCAATAACAAGGTACAGACACTTACAATTCATGGCAATTAGTATAACAGTAATTAGGAAAAAAGGATAGATACACATAAATAAAATTAGCATAGGTGGCAATGTAAAATAATGTACTCGAAACCCTTGTGGAGGATGAGAAGGTAGGGCAAAACGAACCCTTTAACCTTGCTAAACATACGTCAAAGTGTGTTCGAGTGGTTACGTCCCATGGTTCCTACAGACCAACTACCGCGGCACCTTATCCTTGGAGCACATACCCTTTCCTTATCACTCATAGGAAAAAGACATCTGATTACTACTAAAGCTGACATAACATGACATCAAGACTTTCTTTCTCACTAGTGGTGTCGCACACACCCTTCTTAAGTGCCTCAGACAACTCATTGTGTGCATTTCCATATAGAAACAGGCTAGCTTTCAGATAGAAGCTCTCCCGAAGGCGGGCCTCTT
>JAPQNM010000043.1:17886885-17904385 GCA_029783475.1 Metacarcinus magister | reverse complement strand
GATTGTTGTATTCGTGTTGGTATTGTGAGCAGCCTCCACCGCGGCGGAAAGCTTGCCAAGTTAGTGGAGGGAGAAGACCCAAGTGGAAATTAAACCAGAACGACTCACTCTAACCTTATACTTTCCTCGATTGTTCTTGGCGCGAAATATTCCACAGTTTACCCTTGACCGATATGCATCAGAACTGTCATCATACTCTCATTTCATTCAAAGTTTACCCAAATTAACTGAGGTTGAATATGAACAGATAATCAACGAACGTACGTACAGAGCATCACCATTATAGACTGGCACACTTTTAAATACTTCTCTCGATGATACAAAAGTGATCTATACAGTTGTGACATGTGTGCGTGTCTGCGTTAGAGGGGTGCATACATACATAATTAGCTGTGGTAACCGTAGCATAGTGTATCTTTTCAGGACGTACTGTACCTATACGAGATTAACGAGGAAGAACAAATAGAAGAAATTAATAGCATCCCTCCAATAATCGAGCAAAGAAGGAAGGAAGGAAGACAAGACTATCATAATGAAACATGTGTGAGTCTAGTAGGAGGAAGGAGGCAATGAATGAGGCAGCATTGTCATCTAACGCTGCAACCTGCTACTGTCACATCATTCTTATAGCATGTTGGTAGTGCGTACCACCATGAAGCCAGCCAACAGTAGACACACAAAAAAACACAAACACTAGTCATCTATGTGCTTGCGTCACCCAGCGTGAAACCACGTGAGCAGCCGCACGTAGGCGTCACAAGGTGAGAGTGAGTGAGAGTGTGTGTGTGTGTGTGTATGGGCGGACGCGCGCGTTTAGAAAATAGGAAAGGGCTGGTTGTGTATACGTGCCCAAGGTGAAAGGGGCAGCGGTGGTGAGGAAGGTGTGATGGGAAGGAAGGTGGAGCCATATTACACCACGGCTGACATTAATAGTCTGTTGCACTTGACTAATTATCCTTCAAACCACGAGGAAAGCTGGTCACACACACATAAACGTGTGTATATATATATATATATATATATATATATATATATATATATATATATATATATATATATATATATATATATATACACACGTGTATTTGTGTGTGACCAGCTTTCCTCTCTCTCTCTCTCTCTCTCTCTCTATATATATATATATATATATATATATATATATATATATATATACATGTATATATATATATATATATATATATATATATATATATATACATGTATATATATATATATATATATATATATATATATACATATACATACAAACTTTAGCAACATACATATTGTGTGTGTGTTCGAGACGCCCCCGCCCTCCACCAATCCCAGATCAGCTCACTAGACCCACCCTTCTCAGCATCCAATCATGGCTACCCGCCCACCTCACCCCCAGCCACCCTCCTCTTCGCCTTAGTCACTGCGCCAAGGGCATTTGGTACCCAAACCCCGTCCCAACAAGCAAACAAACAAAAACACACACACACACACACACACCGCCTACCACAGCTAGGGAGTCTACCGGAAGCTGTGTATTTTCGGCATTTATCTATCTCTTGAATCTCGTGTCTTATCATATGTTTATATGTATATTTTCCCGTTCAATTGTGCTACCACAAGCAGAGGAAAAAAAAACTAGCTGCTGGAAATCAAGCAACAATAATAATAATAATATTAATACGTAATAATAATATCGAAAGGGCAATAAACACACACATTTGGAAGGAAGTAATCTTAAAATGTATATTTTCAGAATATGGCTGCAATTCAAAATAAACCGTATACTATTATTATAATTATTTATAATTGTTATTAATTTCTCAACGCCATCTCTTATCAATAAACCATTTATTATTATTAGCACACACATACACATACACATACATACACACACACACACACGCACCGCCAGTAACGCCCATGAAAACAATACAAACTTCTGTAGTCACTCACTCCTTTACTTTCGTCCACACCCCACACTCATCATGCTTCCCACACCCACCACAAACAATGGAACGCACTACACAAGTTTGAAATCAAGTGGATAATGCACACACATATTGGAACACTGTCAAAAACTACCAATACACAAGTTCAGTGTATATACTACCCGCTTAACGGTCTTTTACCAGCCTATCTAGGTGATTATCGTAACGCATAATCACTTCTCCCTCAGTAACCTTCTTTACCAGACATTCCCTGGTTCTGCAGCATCGCCCCTCCACCACCACATCAAACTCACCTTGGGCCAGATATCAGTCATTATTTTTTCAGTGCCAGTAACGAATTAACTTTTAATGTATGAAGTAATTTCTACCATATGCGAGTCTTCACTTCCGATTAGCAAGTAGGGTCGAAGGGCATAATTACCACTCCATCTGTTGGTTTTATCATTCAGCCACATCAACATGATGATAAGAATGGATTCTAATTTGAGAATCACACATCAACAAATCGCATCTATTATAGTGATATACAGAGAGAGAGAGAGAGAGAGAGAGAGAGAGAGAGAGAGAGAGAGAGAGAGAGAGAGAGAGAGAGAGAGAGAGAGACTGTGTTAATGTATGATTTGGTTCAGTGGATGCCTTAAATACGCAAACTACATACTGTCTAATGCAATCATCTACTGGAGATCATCCGACATCCAGACATGATGGATTGCATGATAATGATGCGTCTACATAATCCACCCCCACCAACCCCCTCTTCCCATTCATTCAGAGCCACCAGCACGCCACCCACAGACCTACACCAAGCGTACCACACATTGATGGATTCATTGACTTTACTTAACAAGAGTTAGTGCATCCATTTACATATAATTGCAAACAAACTGCAGTAAAGTATGCTAACTCTTACAAGGATAACCCACACAAGATTCATAACTTATTTCCAGTTTAGATTTATTTTCCTGTTTAGAGGCAACACCGCCCACAGAGGAGCTGGAAAGATTGAAGGAACGGACTTTCTATTATAACTTGTACGTATACATGTTGCAGACTCACTAAACTTTGTGTTACATTGAAATGCACTTATTTTCAAAACGTCGATTCCAATAGTATCTTAATAAAGCTGTTGGGCGATAATTATAATAATCTATGATAATGTAAATCAATGACATTTGGTCAGTCATAAAAATTATCTCAAATAACAATTGTTTGTGATTGAACTGCATTATTCCCAGTATGGCATCACATCAAATATATATAATACCTCGCCCCAGAACGCCTCAGCCCAATGGATGCAACACGGAGGCTGTGAAGGCGAGACGAAGGCACCACCACGGACCGCGTACACAACAACCCCGATTAACAAACACTAATTGTATAGAAATTGAAATGAAAACACCACTGTCAGTTCCATTATAAGACAATCATCTGAGCCTCACTGGTAGAGGCCATTACCGAGATGACCCCATGCTACTGTATCACACTGTCACCAGTCAGTAATTCTCTGGAGGCTGTGTGTGTGTGTGTGTGTGTGTGTGTGTGTGTGTGTTTGTGTGTGGCCTACGTGAGACGGGCCACTCAGCTCAGGGGCGCGGCTGTCATCACCTTCACAATGCAAAACAACACACACACACACACACACACACACACACACACACACACACACACACACACACACACACACACACACATACACACTACATATTGGATAATAAAGTAAAATAAAAATAATAATATAAATGTACAAGGTAAATACTCACCAAAATCCGTGAATTGCTGCATGGACAGTGGTGAAGGGTTAAATTGAGAGTAATAGTCAAGTCTCTCTTCAATGAGGGCACGAGCCTGTCGGAATAACGTCCTGTAGAGCTTCATGGCGGATGCTGAGGATTGCGATGCTTGCTGTCCCTAGGGTGGTGATGAAGTGAATAGCGGCGCCGGAGCAACATCCACCCCGCCTCTGTGTGCCTCCTGCTCTGAGGTGACGAGCTGAAGCGCACGTGGCCTGCGCACCCTCCTCCGTTCCAATACTATAAGAATAACACTTATTATTTTTTTTTACTCATTAATGCTTCGTTTATTGTGATATTTTTTGTGATGTTAATGTTGAGAAAATTATATGGAGTGTATTTCCAGGAGGGGCTTCAATAAGTCACTCTATATTTTGACGTTGGTATATGTTATCTACATGGGATGCTATTATCTTCCCGAATTCGCCAGCTTTCATAGCGTCATTCAGCTATTAGAGATATAACCAATAGTTTTTAAGCCCACTACATGTATATTTATAAGTGGGTCACCATATATACGCAAAAACCACCTGTTGTTTAGGTTGTTTTATAAGACTGTTTAGGATTAATTTAGTGGCAGTGGAAAATCCCCGCCAAATAGGGTTCGACAGACTAGAAGTATTCGGCGATTCAGTTAATAATAGTATATTCCTTGCAAATGAAGCTACTATTATATACAGTACTTTTATTAAGTTATTCTGCTTATATTTATTGAATGAAAGACCAAATTAAGAGGATGTATTAGGCATATGCAGAACAGAGGCCGAAATACTGGTAATAAAGGTGTCCACCAAGGACAAATCACTTGTCATTTGACCTTGTGTTCCACTTTCTCGATCTGCTGGCGAGGTCAGGTCAAGTAGACACGGGGCTCACAGACTAACGTATCACGTCATTTTGCTGGTCCCATTCGATGATATATATATATATATATATATATATATATATATATATATATATATATATATATATATATATAGATAGAGAGAGAGAGAGAGAGAGAGAGAGAATTACATATAAATATATACAATTACATACAAATACCATACATGTGTATTGTATGGTATTTGTATGTAATTGCATACATTTACATGTAATTGTATATATTTATATGTAATCTTATATTTAATATGTTTAATGTACTAATAATTGCCCTTAAGATAGGCAGAACACGAAAGTTTACCTTTGGGCAAAATAATCTATATAAGTTTAAATATAAAAAAAATAATTAAGAGAGAGAGAGAAAAAAAATGAGAATAAGAGAATGAGAATAAGAGAGAGAGAGAGAGAGAGAGAGAGAGAGAGAGAGAGAGAGAGAGAGAGAGAGAGAGAGAGAGAGAGAGAGAGAGAGAGAGAGAGAGAGTATATAAGGGAAAATTTTCTCTTAAGAAATTATATTGTAAGTGATAAAGCTTGTTCAACGCTTCTTTTTTTCCCTCTAAATATTTTTTTTTATTTTGATAGTGTTGTTTTCTCTTTAAATATTAAGTGTATGCGTTGTCGCAGGTGTAGTCGTTCCAAAACACCAAGGTTGAATGACTGTAATGTGACTTTAGAAGCGGGCGAAGCTGTGTGGATCAAGTGTTTGTTGTAAGAGAATCATATGAAAAGTTTTTGGCAAAAGGAAAAAAAAAAGTATTTTGGACTTTTAGGGACTTTGAAAAAACATGACATATATATATATGGGCTAAGTGGCAGACTGGCGAAGTGTGGAAAGTTTCTATATGAATAGTAGAGCTTGTGTAAGAGTGAGAAACAGAGTGAGTAGTTTTGTGTTCAAGTAGTGCTACGTAAGGGATGTGTGATGTCACAATGGTTGTTCACTATTTATATGCATGGTGTGGTAAGGGAAGAAATTGTATCAGTTGGTTGAAATATTTGTACGTGTGTGGAGGAGGAATTTGTGTGAATGAAATGCACAAGGGTGTGTTGGTGGTAGAAGGATGAATGTTGCATTGAAGAGTGAACTGCTTGAGGCGGTAGAATGTTTGAAATATTTAGAATCCAAGATTACCGTGATGGAGAAATAGTGACAGAGGTGAAGTCTAGGATCAATGATGTAGGAATGGTGTTGGGAGGAATGAAGAATGTGTTTAGTTGTAGATTAATGGGAAAGAATATAAAGAGAAGGTTGTATATATATATATATATATATATATATATATATATATATATATATATATATATATATATATATATATATATATAATGTTCAAAACTATTTATACTACACCTACACTTTGCATATCCACCCAATGCTACCCAAACCACCTTCCTCCTACATTCACAGAAACTACAACATGAACTAATAAATATTTATTCTTTGCACAACACCTACTATGTACAAAGTCACATCAAACTAGTGACTTCAAACTGAAATTGGGAAGATGGTAAAAGAACATCCTATATTAACAAGATTCACCGATAGAGAGAGGTTAAATAGGACTTGATTTGAAATTCCTAGAAGCAAAATGTGCCGGCTCTGTCTTCTCTGCTGCCATGGGGAAGCGTGGGTCACCAGGAGCCACATTCTCCCGGGCCTGCTTCACACGCCAGCCACCCTTCCTCGTCCAGTCCTACCAAAGGAGTTCAAGTTGTGGCTCAGATAAGAAGCAAAGGTGAATGGGCACAAGAAGATAATAGTATATAAATAAATACAATGTACATATCTAAATCAATAAAAATGGAAATAAAACTGAGTAATGAGTGTGTGATCTGAGTGTCTGCTGCAAGGTGGTTAGTTAGCATGGACCGTCCAGTCATTTAAATTTTGTCCACATGATCAAACCACCAACATAATCTGCAAGTGTATAATCTAACTTTCATGTGTTGAGAAGATGAATAGTGTACATCCACAACTTTTACCCATACCCAACTGTCAAAGTAATAAGTAAAGGTAACTTGTACTCCCTTCCCAGCACCAATCACACCTCCCAGACAACAACTTGCACTGCCACCAAGTTAAGGCAAGTGTAGCAACACTCACTCAAACTGTTCATAGAGGCTCCTCAGTTTGTTGATCTATGGCATTCACAAATGTAACCAGATATTTTGTTCTAGTACTTACATTCTGGTTGTACTTAAAGTAGTAGACGAGGCCCAACGTTGCACCAATCATGAGGCCAATTTTGCCGGCGTACCAGCGATATCTAACGGCACTCTGGTAGCCCTGGGGAACAAGGAAGAGTGTTAAGTGATGAGGTACAGTACATGGCAAGGAATGAAGTAATATATAAGATCAAACTTTCATCCATACTGCAAAGGAATTCAAAGTAATACCTTCTCCATTTCCTTAATCAATAATTCATCACCTCATTCTTCCTCTACTCCTGCTTCTGTTCATACTTATATGTACACACCCTTTATCATTTGTTCTATTAGATACATTAATTCCCCGTTAACCTTGTGAGTTATGTTTCTTAAATCCCCAAGGTTGGTGAATCCAAGGTTGGTGAATCCAAGATTGGTGAAGTTACATTTATATGGAGAAAACAGTGTTAGGGAATACCTTCAATAAAGTTACAAGGAGTAAATACAACAAACTTTATATTCTTGCTGTCTTGATTTACTGACTTTAAGCATAAGACAATTAATTAACCTAATTTAGTTATCATAACCAATTAACTTTTGAAATAAAAATTATCTTAAAATATCATTAATTGGTTAATTTACAACTATGGTTTATCCCTGAGGTGGAGGCTATAAATATCCTACCACCCGCCAAGCACAGGTGGGCCTTTTTTATTAGGTTTTTTATTGCCCTTGGACGGTTTTCCAATAGCATAAAAAAATAAAAAGGAGACAACAGTGATGGGTGTGGGCAGCCCCTCCTCTATATACTCTCCTACATCAAGGCAAGACACAGAGGGGGAGGAAAGTGTGTCTCCATGAACCCTGCCGAGCCAAGCTGAGCCTTGTCTTGGTGACCTGCCTTTACCAGGATAACACCCTTGTATGGAGACACAATACACATCAAAAACTAATCAATTTCTTGGTAAAAAAAATAACAAATATTGTAAATTGCACCAACAATTGTGTTCAGTGAATAAGAATTTACTTGATCACATCATTAACAACTCATCTATTCCTTCCTATTCATTATCCATTCCTTATTCATCTAACACTAATATATATATATATATATATATATATATATATATATATATATATATATATATATATATATTCATTCTATGAATCAATCATTCCTTTAAACATAAATCTTCCTTGTTTCTTCCATTTTGTCATCACTCCTTTCTCTTCCATAACCCACTTATCCAACTCCCCGTCTACCACTCCCTTCTCCACGTTCAGACATCCATGCCACACACACACACACACACACACTCCTTCCACCTAGTAAGAGGCTCACCAGCATGGGCACCAGTGGTTTGAACAGGGTGTCAAGAGGCCACCGGTAAAAGCGTCGGATGGGGTTGTAGCGAGCCTCATAGTAGCCCGGCACCACCGCCGGCTCACTCTCAGCCAAGATCTGTCATGGAACAGGTTTGAGGTTAGTGAAGAGGCAGTACAAGGGTTACACTGGATGGTACTGTATAACCAACACACATCAGAGTCATGAAGAACACTGGGAGAGCATTAGTTAACACACACAATATGCACGCAAATAATAGCAATGATTAACAAAAAATATATATAGGCATAAATAAGAAAATAAATCTATCTATACAACAAGCCAAACCATCTATTAACCTCTGCAATACTAAGAGCATAAAAGTGTATCCATATCATGTATAAGATGGCAAACTATACTGAATACATCTGCATTCTTGTCATTCTTAATTTGAGCACATAGTATCACATTTTATTAACACATAGAATCATACGAAATAATGTCTTCCCAGTAGTTAGGAGACAAGTGAGTAAGTGAACAGAGTAGTGAGTAAGTGAACAGAGTAGTGAGTAAGTGTACAGAGTAGTGAGTAAGTGTACAGAGTAGTGAGTAAGTGTACAGAGTAGTGAGTAAGTGTACAGAGTAGTGAGTAAGTGTACAGAGTAGTGAGTAAGTGTACAGAGTAGTGAGTAAGTGTACAGAGTAGTGAGTAAGTGGATAGAGTAATGAATGAGTACATGCAGCCTGTGTTCACCTGGTCTTTAAGCCATTGTCTGCGGAAGGCACGGTCAGCATCGGTCATGCCAGCCAGACGGACCCGTTCATTCTTCCACGGACCCTCGATGGGGAAGGCCTTCACCCCACCAGTGTCTGCAACGTAACACTACAACGCTAGACTCATCATTAATACACTATTCAACACACACTTTGAATTTTAATGGGATAATATGGAGATAACATTAGCGTATTCTCCCGAGGTCAATATTTACATGTCAGATAGAATTAAGGTTACAGAATATCATGTAATATATATCAACTTCCGGAAACTTGTTAAAGCCAAAAAAAAAACAAGGTAAAAGGTTAATAGGCTAACCTTATCTCCATATTATCCTTCTAATGGTTTGTTTGTCCAGAAGAATGTTCACCTTATAATAACAAATACAATCTAGGCATCCTACAATAATGTTTCAAAAGAAAGAAAAAAACTAGCCTCCTCGAAATCAGTCATAGCCCACTAAGACAAATTTACAAAATAAAACAATAAAAATACACATTTACACGATGATTCCACTAATGCACTGGATTTGGCATAATTACCAGCTAAATAAAATGAAGTAAAAATAATAAATACCACTAATTATAATGTTAAATTTTATGGTTTCCACCGGCCACCTTAATTACACGTAACCAAAGCCCATTAGAGTTTACAATACATCGTCACTTATCAACCACAACCTTAAGTATAATATATCATCATTAATATCCTTCATCACGGCCTTAAGACCATTAAACTCACAAGGGAAAGAATAATTATACTACCTGAGGAAGGGAAAGCCATCTTGTTTTCCTCTGAATGGCGCGTCTTGGTCTCAGGACAACACTATATTTATCGGAAACATTTGTATAGACAGGAGTAAATATATTCATAAAATTCATTTTTATTTTGATATCTTACTAATAGTGAAATATATGCATGTAATTTCTCTATTAGTGAATATCCCTTTTCCTAGTTCATTACTTACGCGCGTTTTTCAAACTGTTGATACACGCTATTTTATTTTATTTCATTATACCATAATGACCTTCTTTGAGACGGAAGGAATAAACAGATGTACACACACACACACACACACACACACACACACAGCACGATAGACCAATGTAATATATTTCCAGAAGTCGTGTGGGCCAAAATCATTCACAGTTTTAATGAAAAATAAATTATAACACAGTATCAAAACACATGATTAAAGATGATTAAATAATCCCTCCGAACTAGGCCTCTATACAACATATAGTGTCGATCACCTCACCATTATTTTCATAACTTTTCTTCAACTTTGGCACCATTTTATCACGTATTATGTATGTGTGTGATATGGCATCAATAACCTCTGTGAATGATGGTGAACTAGACAAGAGGAAAGGTATGCAGGACAGCGCTACACCATTGCATACTATTAATAGTCATTTCAATACTCTTTTTCATATAACTTTTCATCTTTGGCATCATTTTAGCGGCTGATACAAATCTGTGATATTGGATCAATAACCTCTGGGAGTATTAATGACCTAGATCAGTGGTTCACAAACTGGGGGTAATATAACAGTTTTGGGGGTAATGGAGGGGTGACAAAGGAGAATAAATCTAGCGTTTTAATATAGCTACATACATCAATATTGACATTTTGTGAAAGGGTTAGCACGCCTAATGTGGCATGTTAAATTAGGTAACAAGATGAACAAGTTTGGGAACCACTGAGTTAGATAGACAGGAGAGGAAAGGTGAGGAAGCAGACAGGTATATAATGGAGGAAGGTGAAGGATGAGTGAAATAATTATATATTAACGCCAATGTTTTGCAAAGTATAGTAAGTCACACACACAATGGAGGATAAAGCGAGTTACTTGATGACATTATTGTAGTTGTTGTTACTATTATTATGATTACATATAGAAAAATAATCCACGTCTCCTTTCAAGCATACAAATTCTGGGGCATCACAGCCTCTGATATCTCACGCCAAGTTTTCTTTTACTTGGTATATTATTGTTATTATTATTATTGTTGCTCTGTTTGCTGTGAGATGTGTCAAGACAAATATGGAGAACGTAAACTTGAATAATAATTGAGAAGTGATATATCATTATGGATACAGGTGATTTAGGATTTCTCACTTATTTCATCTTTTACTACGAAAAAAAAAAGTGATTGGAAAGGGATCTGAATTGGTGGATTTACAATTACAGTAATTTTTTTACTCATGCACCGTGCAACACTTCATTATGGAAGCCAATCAATCAATCATTCTACTTACAACTTTTCTTTCCTTACCAGTCTGCACAAGTCTGTTATCTTTATATATTCAACTCATATTTCTCCCAAAATATTGATCCACCTTTCTTATATCATCTTCTATCACTCTTTCAAAATTTCTTTTCTTTTTGTTTCTTGGATATTCCACTGTAATATCCTCCTGTGTAGTACTTCCTTTTACTTCCTAACTCCTATTCTAACCTAATCTCACCACCACACATTTCCTTTCCTTCTCATTCCCAACATTTTTGTGCCAACTATTCGCTTAACAACACCTAATATATTGGACTTAACTATCTTCAATACACTCTCCACATCTTCTTTCTTTACACTTTCTCATATTGAATATAATTCCTTGATCACTGCTTATATTCTTTTCTTCTCTATCAATCCATTTAAGAGACTATGTTGAAATAAATATGGATAGATGTTGATATACATTCTAAAATAAAAACTTCGTGAATTAGTCCACATTTAATACACTGATAATTAATGAGACTGAAAAACTCAGCCTTTCAAAGATAGTGTGTGCACTAACATATGTGAATCATTGTCTTTTTTTTATCTTCAAATGGTCAGTGATAATCTGGCTGACTGCTTTACATTAAATCTTTAGCAGTAAGTTTACTCTGCATCTCTTCTTCCTCTTCTTCTTCATCACCATCTTTGCCATCCTCGTCCTCCTCGTCGGTGCCATTAGCCATGTCACTATCCATGTCCTTGTGTGGGCTGCTGCCTGATGGCTGCCAGGCTGGTGTTACCTGTGGCTCAAGGTCATTGTCCTCTGTGCTTCTGGACTGTCTCAAGTTTGCATCAAGAGTGTCAGGCATATCTTCCTCCATGGAGACCTCATCTTCCACCTTCAGCCTCTTCTGACTAACTCTCTGATTAAATAACCATCGGTTGTAGGCAGAGTCTGACCTCAATGTTTTAGTACTGTATCCACTCGGCTTGACAAAGGTGGCCTTACGCTGAGCTAGGTCATCCTCCACAGCTTGCTGCACAGCCTCAGCCACAGATTTGGCCTTGGTAAATGCCTTATGGATACAAGACAGAAGAGTTTGTTTCTGCATCACCACCCGCCCAGGGAACAACAACGATGTGATCTCACCGTGAGGATTGAGTCCCACCACCAGCCTCCCGCACATCACCTGACAAAGGAACATTAAATAATAACATACACAGTTACACACACACATGATACAAAATA
Source organism: Metacarcinus magister (assembly GCA_029783475.1). Lineage (NCBI taxonomy): Eukaryota > Metazoa > Arthropoda > Malacostraca > Decapoda > Cancridae > Metacarcinus > Metacarcinus magister. Next base: position 17,892,048 of record JAPQNM010000043.1, on the reverse strand, counting down.
TAAAACTAAAAATGGATGAATAAGTTTTCCTAATTACTATTTGTATAATTAATCAGTAATCAAATGAGTGGCTTATAGTTAGTTCAATACAGTACAAACTCTATACATAATGACAAAAATGAGGTAAGAAAATGTGAGAGGCATGATTTTTGTAATATTTCGGAGTCAAGATGTTACAATAAGCAAAAGAATCAGAAAGCATCAAAAAGTTGAAAACCCTAAAAGGCATTTTTTGAGAGGCAAGCAATTATTGGTGTATTTTTTTTAATGTATGAGGGAAGCTCTGTTACCTAAACCTTGCACATAATAATGGCAAACTGTATTGTTTTGGTGTTACAAAGCTTAATACAATAACATAATTCACTGACCACCAACCACCTACTCACCCTCTCCTCACGTTCAGTTAGGTCCATCACCAGGGTAGGGTAGGGAAGGGTAGGGAAAGGAAGGGTAGGGAAAGGAAGGGTAGGGTAGGGTAGGGTAGAGTAGGGTAGGGTAGGTTAGGTTAGATTAGGTTAAGTTAGGTTAGGCTAGGCTAGGCTAGGCTGATCCATGTACTCACCCTTTCCTCGCGTTCCGTTGGGTCCATCACTATGTGGCATCGTTCACCCTCCATGAAGAAGGCGTAGGTGAGACAGACCGGCACTTTCCTCATGAAGGTTGGCACCGGCTGCCGCTCCTCCAGGGTGTGAACTGTCACCCGGCCATCCGCCTCCACTGTTACGTCTGGGCGGTGGAAGTGCCGCAGGGCCGCCACCGACGCCAGGTTGCATGCATCACCAAGGTTGCCCGCGTGGTTAAGTATCTGAGGGTTTTAGGATGTCTGTTGTAAGTGTATCCTTTAAAGTTGACAATAGAACGAACCTGTTCTGGAAATCCTTAATTATTATGAACATGACCAGTTCTCTCTATTAATGAGGTATGAACAAATTAATATGATTAAATTAATGATTAAATTAATATGATTAAATTAATGATTAAATTAATGATTAAATTAATGATTAAATTAATATGATTCATCTTCAGCATAACGAAACTGTTCATATATGAAATGTGTGTTTGTGTGTTTGTGTGTGTGTGTGTGTGTGTGTGTGTGTGTGTGTGTGTGTGTGTGTGTGTGTGATTGATTGATTGATTGATTGATTGATTGATTGAGTGAGTGAGTGTGCAAGTGAGTGAGTGAGTGAGTGAGTGAGTGAGTGAGTGAGTGAGTGAGCTATGTGTGTATGTAATGAAAGTTTGCTTACAGTCACATCCAGACGCAGCTGCCACACACTCTCCTCAGCCTGGATGCACAGGGACTCCAGGTCAAGGCAGCGGGATTCCTTAATGTTACGGTCAAGAATCTGCTGCAGCTCATCCACTAAGTCATTGGTGCGTCCTGGCTCCAGGTGAGGTGCAGCCATGGGGGAAAGGTGCACCGCTACAGACAACTTGCCTTCATTTGGCCTTGAGGGACGTGGCTCCACAACCTCACATGTCACCTGCCAACCAGAACAACACACATCATTTTCAGGGGATAGAAGTGTGTTGTGCATGTATATAAACTTAATTGATGTCATTTATTTTGACCAGATACCACGAGACCAGTTAGTCTATAATGATGGTATCTTTTGAACTACATTGATACACAGATAGCGAGATAGAAAGATGCATAATTTAGTGTGAAGTGAGTGATGTGTAGAGATGTTTTGTTCCCCTCACCTGTGCCAACACTCTGGTCTCCCCAAGGGTAGTGGTGCAGGAGCCGTAGTCTTTGCCAAAGTTGAGGGTGATGTCCCGCACTTCCAGGAACTTTCTGTGGTCATAGCGAAGGCCGGCGTAGATGGCAGACACAAGTGACGTCCTCTCACAGGTGCTCAGGGGAACCTCCTTCATCTTACAACGACTCAGCTGTTTGTTCTATCCTGATTCTGTCAACAATTATAGAAAATGATGATCTATTGTTTCATTATATTTATTTTTCATTACTGGTATAATTCAGGAGTATGAGTAATATTCCTACATGCTTGTAAACATATCACTCTGACTTTCCTGAACATAGAGCTATTCAGTTTGAAGATACACAACACTGGTACACTAAGGACAAAAATACAATAGTACTCTAAATGTTATTGTATGTAGTTTCACCTACTGCCCAACCTCTAACAGTGTATTATACTTAACTCAAGGAACTTAAACTATGAAGACAGGCTTAGGAAACTACACTCCCAACACTTGCATACTATACTGAACATCAAGGTGAGATTGGATTAAAACTTAAAAGTTTCTATGTGAAGTGTTCTACCAAGAGGTTTGCAAACACATATTATTGATGAAAGTTCACACAACTAGACGACACAACAACAAAATATCCAAGGGAAGATTAAGGACAAATAAGAAAAGATATTCCTTATGTGCCAGATAAGTAAATAACTGGAATGTGATGCCCAGTATGTCATTAACTGAAAGATTGGCCTCCCTTTAAGGCCTCAGAACCTTCCAAACCAGGAGTGTGAAGTGTATGTTGACTCTGGTAATCTCTAATGCTCTTAACTTGTATTTTGTTAAAGGCAGACTAATTAGGCATGATTTAATCAAATATTAGCAAATTTTTCATAATTCATGTGTGCTGACCCCTGATGATCTATTTGTTCCTCAGACTTATGCTGCTACTAGGGGTCACCCATTTAAAATTGCAGTCACAAGATGCCGGCTTGATTTGCGAAAGAGGTTCTTTAATTTCAGATTAGTGAACCTTTGGAATTCATTGCCGGCCTCAGTGGTCTACTTAGAAGATCTTGCCTCATTCAAATCTGCACTTACATCTCACCTTAGTGACCTTCAATTTGATTTTTACTAGTCCCCTGTTACTTTCGCCATCCATGTTCTCTATTTTCTTATTTTATTATAACAAGCTGCTTATGGTGCACCTTCCAACCCTTTCATAACATTGCTTTCTTTCTGTACTATATCTTTTTCGGGGTTGGCGCACCAGCAGTGTGTGGCTTCCTCGGTCCATGTACCGAGCAATCACATTCAGGGTCCGGGAAGCCCACCAGGTAAGAATACCAGGTAAGAATACGACTACAACAAATACACATCCTTCATTTGATCTAATCCTTTGACTATAACTAATTGCTTTTTCCCTCCCGATAATTTACCTTACCATCATTTCTGCTATATCATTTACCAGGTAAGATACCCAGGTAAGACTCCTTTGCCTCTAAACTATCACTAGGGTAAGTAGTCACTAAGGTCAACATTGTCTGGTGGTCTCGGCACTAAACCAGCGGAGTTAACCTTTACTCGAGGTGTATACACGCTTCCTTTGTCTCTGGTATGATGCAGATTAAAGTGAAAGTATCAATTAATCCTAAGATGAATTCATATAAAACGTGTATGTATTAGTATTATTATAGTACAGCTTACTTTAATTTAATGTCAGCCAGAACACTTGGTCCTTACCGCGTTTCCTCCTCTTCTTCTTGTTGTTGCTCCTCATCGCATGTAAACAATAACAAAAACCATGTGACTTACATCTCACTTTTGGTACTTTGAACAATTCTAAAAATAAATGTCATATATTCATACCAACTAAACATTCAAGTAGAAGTATTTATTGAGCATTAATATCTCTTCCCTGTCTCATTAATTTAACTTATCATACCTGTCCTTTTTGCAACCATAATGTTCTCCTACAAGTTAGACATTTAACACCACCATTAATCTAGCAGTGTAACCAAATACTGAAACAATATATATGGGATGTGAAACAGATAATCATGGTGTAACAAGGAAACAAATGTGTTTCCCAACTTCTGATAATTGTCCTTTTTGCAACCATAATGTTTTCCTACAAGTCATACATTTAACACCACCATTAATATAGCAGTGTAACTAAATACTGGAACAATATATATGGGATGTAAAACAGATACTCATTGGGTAACACGGAGACAAATGTGTTTCGCTCGTTAGTCACTTGTTAAGGCTCAGACACCCTTGCCAGACGCACAGTAGTTACAGTCGTGGGATTGAAGGGGAAAAATGCATCCACTGCCTAAAACCTGCAGCTTCCCTTCTCATTATCAGCCAGGTAATGATTCATATAACATAATGCATTATAATTTGTATTTGTTCCACCGTTCATGATTCTATAAAGCAGGATAATTTTTAATATAAGATGCTGTGGTAGCTTGACGTTGTTTACCTAAAGTCTGCGGAGTTTGATCATACAAATTAACTAAGTACTGTTTATGTGTGTGGTGTGATGTGATGATGGAGACAGAACAGCAATGTGGGTGTTCTGCTGTGCTGGGTGTTATGCTATGGGTGAGGGAGGGTGAGGTATACTAGGAAACAGAAACGCTAACACAAAGTAAAATCAATAACTGGAGGCTAGAGGTCGTGTAAATGTTTAACACGGTTAAAATAAACATTATGTCAGGGTAGAGTAGTATGATTGGACTGACAGAACACCTTCGATGAATGTTGGTCTATAAAATACATTATATATGTTAGGAAATTAGAAAAGGAAGGACGGTCATACACACATATCTTAAAGGCAGACTGATGTAATTCACTGGTTAAACTAGTCTCGTTTTGAATCATGAACCTAACCTGTAATAATGTAATAATGTTATACACCTTAGAGTTACATACAGGCGTGCATACTAGAGTTCTGAAATCAGTGATGTACAAAAGGGGGACTGGAAGCATGCGACCACCTATCACAATCCTATTCCCTTTCTCACTAAAATTCAGATACGAGTTTGTATAAAAATCGGGCCAGTTTCACGTAAGTAACAGTAGTGCACCACACCGCCGCACCTTCTTCCCTCCTCTAAAAAGTTAATGCTCCTTTAAGTGAACATTCTAGCTACGCCTCGACCCAATGTTCCCTTTCATATATCCCTTCAATCTTTACGCCTCACTTCATCAGTGTATCCCTTCACGCTGTGTTATTGTTGAGGCAGGTGTGGTTGCGGGTCCCGTTTAAATTTGAGTATGGTAAGGGGAAGGGGAGGAATTGATGGTTGTGTGTCTTCATATCATTCCAGGACAGTGCTAACTTGGGACAATTATCACATTTTATTTTTGTACAACGATGACGAAGACACTCAGTTGTTTCAGGCGAGAGAAAGTACTAACAGTTACACCTTTGGATTCCTCTTCTGTCTA
>JAPQNM010000043.1:17844385-17866885 GCA_029783475.1 Metacarcinus magister | reverse complement strand
GTATAAGACACTGTGTATAAGACACCCAAAATTTAGAACAAAAATATTCTAAACAAAGTAACAAAAAGTTAGAGAAAAAACAATGTTTTATAAGACGAAAAATACATTATGTGAATGATTTAGATTACATTGTCAGGGTTTATATATAATGACATCACGATTGGGTTTGCCCGTACTTACATGCTCATCTTGGCCGCGTTGTTCACTCAGTGTAGGACGTAGGCACAGATTGTAAGCCCTTGTAAGCTGTATTCACCTTAACCACTGAAATGAAGAAGTGAAGAACGGTTGAAAGACTAAAAAAAAACACATGATCTTGGTCTTGTCTTTGGAATTTGCAGTGGATGGTGCTGCTGTTGGGACTGAATGGTGTGGCAAATGGACGAATGATAGAGGCTGTGAAAGAATTCCTTGAAAAAGTGTGGAATGTTAGATTTAAGAAGTAATTCTGCTGAGTTTTCTTTTCTTCCCCTTTCACAGGTGCTGCCGATTCAAAGGCCTGGTTTTGGGGTAACCCAGACCTCCTGTGACATCAAGATCAAGATCAAGATCAGTATTAATATGTATTTGCTTTGGCCGTGCAGGCCAAAGTCAAGTGGCATTAGGCAGGGATGTACAGTTTCAACTACCTTGTTTAAGTTACTCACTTATGTAATCATAGACAGTTTAGAAAAAGGGGGAGGCTTCCGTGACGAAAACTTCAAGTTGAGTGCTCTATTTTACGCAGATGACGGGCTATTGATGGCAAGGACAGAAGAAGAAATGTGCAGGATGATAGACTTACTGACTAATTTAAGTAGCTACACAGGATAAATGAAGAGAAAAGCAACATTATAATATTCAACCAAAAGGGCCAGAACAAATTAAAAGAATTAAAGTAGTAAAAGAAATAAAGTACTTAGGCATAGCAATAACAAATAAGAAAAATTGCTTCAAAACTCAAAAAAAGAATACTCCATTCAGAAAGCCAAGAAACTAGCCAATCTAACATACCCAGTAATTGCCCAAAGCTGTAATAAAATTATCATTGGTAAAACTTTTTGGAAAAGCATTGTTCTGCCGACAGTCCGGTATGCATCCAGTATTTTAGCCTACACCAAAGATGAAATTCAAAAGCTCCAGAGGATAGAGAATTCTGTGTATAGGGCAATACTGGGAGCACCCAGTTATACACAAGTACCAGCATTGAGAGGAGAGATAGGGTCTAGTGCCATGAAGATTAGAATAAGGCAAAACCAACTAAATTACTTGAAATATGTGGAGGAAAATGAAAGTAATGAGTTGATGAGAAGGATTGTAAAGGAAAAGGCCACAATGAGGAAAGATTACTGGACAAAGACAACCAAGGACTTTATGAGAGAAATAAATGTACAACAGTCTGACTTAAGAACAATAAAGAAAGAGAAGTTAAAGAACAAAATCAGAGAATGGGATAGTAAGAATTGGCAGAAGGAGGTAGCAGAAAAATCAAGCTTATCATTATATAAAAAATGGAAAAAGGAGATGTCAGAAGAAAAAATATATGATAATAGACCTTCGTCACAAATATTATTTAAGGCCAGGACAAATAACCTAAGACTAAACAATAGAAACAGACATACTGATGGAGACACTAAATGCATATTTTGTGACTGGAATGTTGAAGACCTAAATAATTTTTTATTGTGGTGCCCAGGTTATGAAGACATAAGGAAAAAGACAATCATTTTACAAAGACCATATATAGAACAAGAAGAAAACATTATAGGACAGCTACTATCTAATGAACAAATGATACAAGAATCCAAGGAAATAGTGTACAAGATGTGGATGAAAAGAGAAAACCAGTGGAAAAACTTAATGGACACAACAGCATAAGAACACAAGAAACATCAGGGAAGTGCCGACATAAAGGCAAAAGCTTCCCGACTTACACCTGACCTGACCTGTGGTGACACAGCCTCTAGTGCCCCCAAAGTGCAGATTGCAATTGAGTCAGTGAATTCTATCCTGTGGAGTTTACCTGTCCTCTGGAGTACTTTGAAAGCCGCCTGTCTTGGTCTTGGTTGAGAGTCTGTTCATCGGCGTAGATTACAGAATGGCCTTTGACTCTGTGCTCTCCCACATTAATTAAGATAAGATAAAATAAGATAAGATAAGATCTTTATTGGTCATATTGCAATACAATGCACTGTTGTATACAAAATTTAATTCTTTATGAATAAAAAATAAGACAGAGGGAAATTTAATAAACTAAATCACACAGTTAATCACAGACTGTCACAGAACATTCCAATTTCTGTTGTGTTGCATTCAAGATTGTGAAGTTCTTAAAGGGTTAAAAAGTAAGATACTTTTAGGAACAAATTATTTTCTATGACCTAACATAACTTAACTTAACCTAATCTAATTTCAAAAGACACTTTGAGAGGTAAATAATGGTGAGCACCACCTGAAACCTTCACATATGTGTTGAGTACACTATGTATAGCATGTATAGGACTTCATATTCATATCGATATCGTCCGAACAGTAGTTATGCAGATTTACCAAAAATAATGACAAAACGTAATACATATATATAACACCTATATCACCACCACCACACACGTTCACCACCACCACTTTAAACCACCCTCACCACATCCTATCACCACCACACAGACTTAATAATGCATAACAATGTCTGTCATCACTCATCACCATTCGACTCCGTCAAGACTTAATAATGCATAACAATGTCTGTCATCACTCATCACCATTCGACTCCGTCATCACTTAGATTATGCAGCTCAGTTTTGGTCCCTTTATTATAGGAAAGATATAGGCTCTTTGGAGGCAGTCCAGAGAAGAATGACCAAGATGATTCAGGGACTGAGAAATTTACCCTACAAAGATAGGTTAAAACGTCTTAATCTCCACTCCCTAGAGAGAAGGAGGGCAAGAGGGGATTTGATTGAGGTTTTCAAATGGGTAAAAGGAATTAATAAGGGAAACATTGATCAGGTTTTAGAATTTAGTAGTCAGGATAGGACACGTGGAAATGGGTACAAGCTAGAAAAACTTAGATTCAGGACAGACCTAGGTAGATATTGGTTCACTAACAGAGTGGTGAACGATTGGAATAGGCTGGGTAGACACGTAGTAAGTGCTGAGTCAATAGATAGCTTTAAAAGACGGTTGGATCAGAGTATGGATAGGGATGACAGGTGGGATGGCTAAATATTGGATTATTCCAAGGGTGGTGGGCAAGGAGCTGCCTCGTGTAGGTCATTAACTGGCCTCTTGCAGTCTCCACATTTCTTATGTTCTTATCACTATATTCTAGCGGCGTCAGCACCACCACACCACCACCACCACCACCTGTCATCATCACCACAGTCACCACAGAGACTTATAAATACATAACAGTACCTGTCATCACCATTCCAAAGCAGCGTCACCACGTGTCATCACCACCACCACCACCACAGTCATCACCATCACCACATACTTAATAATGCATAACAATACCTGTTATCACCATTGTGTGTGTGTGTGTGTGTGTGTGTGTGTGTGTGTGTGTGTGTGTGTGTGTGTGTGTGTGTGCTTGCCCGTGTGCATGTGTGTACATTTTAATGTATAAATATCTATTTTATGAGGAAACTAGACGGAAATATTATTATAGACACCGCAAGGAAAGTAGTTGTTAGCTGGCTTCCTCCTCCTCCTCCTCCTCCTCCTCTTTCTCTTCCTCTTCCTCCTCTTCCTCTTGAAAAGGCTAATTCTTTCTAATTTGCAAACTTTAATTTGAGAATTTATTTAATTGCTCGATAACACAAATTGAACACTTTTTTGTGTGTTGTTCACGATCAAACTGGTAACCATTTCTTCTGAAGTATGTGGTAGTAATGTTATACTAAATAAAATTAAACACTTCATTAATACCTTTCTCAAACCAACACCGTATAATAAGATATAAGGTCAGTAGCCTACACAGTAAACACTCTGGTGATACACGTTGGATTTCACTGCTTCACTGGGAGGATTAGAACATATTTCAAGGTGATTACGTCAAAAATTATGCCACCACCACCACAACCACCACTACCACCTTTCGTGTTCATAGCGGTGTCGGAAGATATAACTCCCGAGCTACATATATATATAAAAAAAAAATAAATAAATAAATAAAAAAAAACACCCTCTTAAGATCAGAGCAAGTTACCACATGTAAATTATAGTGAACAGCAGGATTACGATAATACGTCACGTCCTGTGGTGGTGTCGTTTTCAGTTGGACAGGCTGATAGGATGTATACAGTCGCCTATGTTGCATCACTATCATCCACTCACTAGCCGCCCACTTAAATGAATAAATAGTGTATGATTTACCGAGAGCCGGTTTGGTAGTGATCAAGGTCAAGTATTAACTCTTCGGATGAGTGCAAGTTATCACGTGTAAGTTTAAAGTTATGGTAAGCAGGACTGCGATAACACGTCACGTCACGTCCTGTGGCGACCGCGTGAGGTGTTAGTTTTCAGGTAACCAGACTGACAGACTGACAGGCTGAAGTCGTCTATGTTACATCGCTATCTATCATCCACTCACTAGACGACCACTTAAGTGAATGGTTTACCGAGAGCCAGTTAACCCTCAGTGTCCGATAGCACCTGATGATTTGAACGGCATCAGGGAGGGCATTCATAATATACATGTATGTATACGTAGTGGTTGGGTTGTGACACCCAACCCCAGGTGACAAAGTAACAGATATTCAACTCGTAATCATATAAATAATTCGACAAATATTGCGCAATTAAGAAATTAAGAAATTAAGAAAAAAAGAAGTGCAGCAGACTTTTTTTTTGTTCAACAGCAGGACCAGAGTGTGTCACACTGGCCCTGAAAAACGCAGCTACGTATGACACAGAACCAAACACCGTCATGGAAAACCCTCCGCTAGTGTTTACTTCAAACAACAGAGACGTAAGACATAGCAAGTGATTTCCGCTTGATTTTATATATATATATATATATATATATATATATATATATATATATATATATATATATGTATGTGTGTGTGTGTGCGTGCGTGCGTGCGTGCGTGTGTGTGTGTGTGTGTGTGTGTGTGTGTGTGTGTGTGCGTGTGCGTGTGCGTGTGTGTATTGTTTCGTACATTACAAGCACAGTAATTAAGATTTCCTCCTTCATTTATGGGTTAAATAACACAAAACTCAATTTGAAATATTGTGCTAAAAATAATAATTTCAATTACAATAACAATAACAATAATATTTATCGTGTCTCCTCTCGTGTGTATCACCTCTTTATTATGTGTGTCAGCCGCAGTCCGGTTCGGTCCATCAAACTTTGACCAGACAGTGTATAAACTTATACAACTTCTACCTCTACTAACACAGCTATTAATTAATTGATCAATTTGTTTATAATTACCTTTGTCTTTTTTTTCAGTGGTGTGCAATCTACAGCACCTTCGTTATCAGTTGCGCACTCTGCATCGTAGGTTTCATTTTCCTAGCCTACAGAGATGTAGTCACAGGCCTTGTCCTCCTCTTCATCAGTGGTAAGTCTTACTTTCTCTATTTTTTCAACCCTCAGTTTGAGGTGCAAAGACTGATTGGTAAGTTCACTCATACCAGCAAGGTCATCAAGACCACGTAAATGCAACTTCTTTTCAGGAGTGTAATTTTTGCATGCATTCATCTGTAGGGATTTCTGGTTGTAATGTACTAAGTAAGAGTTTATGGGAGCAGAGTTCCCTGACTTCCTTCACTATCTTTGAATGCACTCGTAAATTCGCAAATAAAGATAATGATGATGATAATGATATTGATAAAAATATTGATAAGGCAGAAAAGTTCGACTTTTTACCAAAAGAGGTGATTCGTTCTATCTGCCTAGCCACTTCCACAGTAGCGACCGGATTGGGCCAAGCTTTCTCTCCTACCATCCGTCCTGCTCTAGTCAAGGCTGAAGCTCCGCAAGGAAGACCTTAAGAACAAGGCTGAGGAGGTTCAACGCGGTGACGTCTGTGAAAATGTTCAGTGTCCCTTGTTGTCCAGAAAAGCGACGCGCAGTGTTACGATCATACTGCATTGTGTAAGAGTTCAACTGTGAGCCACGTGGAACGGTGGCACTTGGAAGGCGTCGTCACCTTAAATAATCACGTGTTCAGTAATTGTACTGATGGAGTCAAGGAAGAGCCACAAGTCACATCATCAATGTATTCATGAAGGGTTTCGACCAGCAATACAGCGAAAACTAATAATATTTAAAAACAATCAAATGTAAACTCAAATAATCCTTAAAACTAAAAAAATGGGTGCACAAAATGGTAACAATAATTATGATAAATAAAGATAGATATAATGAGAACCAAAACCAAAGCAAAATAAACCAGGACAAAATATCAAAGTACTAATTGAAACAATAATCTGGTCAAGCTTGTAAACAAAACAAACTTATACTAAAAATGCCACCTAACTCGTCTCACCGCAACCTATCCTATACAAAGTAAAGCAAAGACACTCCCTTCCAATGACCTCACCATCGCACACCTTGGCCCCCAGTAGTGTAGCATCATCACAACCACCAACACAAACATCAATGCACTGCCTCTCAAAACCAAACATTCTAAACACTCTACGATATCTCCACAACACAGAGAGCAAAAAAGGACGTAAACCAAAATATCACTTATAATTGTATATCATTTCACGGTCAATTTCTCACAACCTACTAAACACAACTCTAGAAACAATTAAACATAAACATACCATGTAGGAAGGCGAACAATATCAAAAATGTTACATCATGGCAGCTCCCAACACAACACAAATGTCCTTTTGGCAGCCCTCCTTGGCGTGAATGACATACAAAACGGAAAACAAATTCACCTCCAGAATCGCACCAAAAAGGAACCAATAAATAATTTAATATTTCCAAAACTAATAATAACCGCCACTCCTCATCTAAAAATAAAAATTATCATGCTACGTAATGATACAGTAGGCTAGGGCATGTTTACTTAGACTGTGTTCTTTTCCCTGGTAATCATGCAATAAACTTAACGTACTGTAAAACTGTGTTTCCTCTTGGAGACCAAACAACCTTGTAACGGCAGCCTATTAATGTCGGTAACCATGCACGGTAAGTGAGTGTGTTGTGAATGAAATGTTACTACGCGTGTCATAAGGTATTTGATATGCATACACACATATACGCTTGCCTTTTTATCTCTTTGCTGTTAGTATCTCAGCTACCTAGTATCTTTATCCTCCTTCTCATCCCCCTCCTTACCCGTGACATACGGCATCCCATATAGGAAATTACATTTGCAAAGTGGATTACAAGGAGTTGGAGCCTGGTTGAGTGCCTAGACAGTGCCAGGCTAGGCTGCCGCAACTCACCTCCATTTGACATCCACTCTGTACATACACCTACACTATGAACTTACCATATCACCACACACCTAAACAGTTACATCACCACCCCACCCCCACAGACAACATTAGCCGTAGATTACATCCTTCCCACTGTTCTCGTAAATTGCATGTAATTCTTTCAATACTACGTGGTAAAGTTTCCTCTCCAGCCAGCATCGGTTGGAGGGATAGAAGTAGGAAAGGCGCCTTTTACTGTTTTGTTCTTTCTCTAATAGTAATAACTAGTCTAGATCAGTGAAATCGCCATATAGTTTTGTGTTGCTGTTTGCATTCCTTTCTGCATTCCTTTCTTACCTTGTAATTCATGGAAGTTCATACATATCTTATTTGTATTCGATACTCTGTACAGCACTCACACTGTTGACTCATCCTGGGTTTCCACAGGCTCTATACTAACACTGACTGTGTGCGCTGCCTTGGGCAAGTACCAGTCGTTTAATAAGCAGCCCGAGGACCGGCCCCCATCTTACAGGATCTCCTGGCGACGATCTTTCATGCGGCACAACCGGTAATCCAAGCGGGTTTCGTTTTTACACTCAGGTCAAAAGATTCGTCAATATACGAACGATATTATAAAAAAACACAATGCACACAGGGTCACAAAGACGTCATATAACCTGAATAATTTAATGGGTTCACATATTTTTCAGCACTCAAAAAGAAACTGAGGAAACGCTGCAACCAGGCATCGTTCCCCTGCAGACGTTTAACCTCAACCAAGATATGCCAGATAATCCAAGTGAACTTCGCCTTTCTGCCAGTAGCCTCCAAATGGATAATAGAACTGCCTCGAGGTTTGAGGCTGATACCAGACACACACGGTCTTTCGATAATATAATCAATCCTCCCAGTTACGAAGACATCCTGACAGCCATGGACGAAACCACAAGACAAAAACTTAAGTCAGAGCTATGCCTACCCTCCCTTAGTCACTTTTAGTAAAGTTTACATCATATTCTAGGGCCAGAAATGACACTAATTATATCATAAGAAAAAAAAGTTTAAAGAAATCTAAAATCATTAAAATTTTTGTATTACCTTCCCTACATGATTTTGTCAGCATTTAAAACTGGTATTACAACTTTTGTTTTAGTTTATACCCACCTAATATGTCAGAAACGTCTTGACAATTGTATGAATCTGGTTTTGGACAATTTTAATTAGATGCTAGACCCATTTGATCTGTAAAATCATGACACTATACCAATAAGATATCTACAATACTATATTGTGTACGTACGAACCAGCTGCTGGCAGATGTTCACAGTTAAAAAAAACAACTCCATGCACTAATGAATATTATTGCATTTGATATGTATTTCTTAAAATTTATATAATTTTTTTGGAGCAAAATGTTTATGTAACAATAAAAACGTATGTGTAATTTTTTTTCATGTCCTGCGGCTCTCAAACATCTGATCGAACTGTATCATTTGTGGCTCTTACATTAAGCAAGTTTGGCCACAACATACTATCTTCTCGAGCATCTTTTAAATAGATATTAAAGGTTATAAGGATAGAACATTAGAGTGGAAATTTATCTAAATAAACCATCCAGCTGGTAAAGTTCCCTACTCGTATCCCTGAGCGCCTTGGAGACACGCCCAACATTCTTGATCTTTTCCTAACTTCCAACCCTTCAGCTTACTCTGTCAAACTTTCCTCTCCATTGGGCTCCTCCGATCACAATCTTATTTCTGTTCCCTGTTCTATCGCTCCAGTGCAGCCTCAGGGCTCACAATAGGTACCGTAGCCACCCATCTGCTGAAACTCATGCCCTTTATATTTCTGCCCGTAATCATGCCAAATCTATTCTCCAACTTACTAAAAACTCTTTCATCAATAGAAAATGTCAAAATCTTTCCAATTCTAATTCTTCTCGTGATTTCTGGCATCCAGCCAATAATATCTCCAACAATTTTACTTCTTCATTTTTCCCTCCTTTACTTCAACCAGACGGCTAAAGTGTATTGATGGCAGAATGAGGGAAGGGGTGGAGGAGATAGTACAACACTTGGTATTGTACTACAAACGATATGAAAGAAAGAAGGGAGATATATTGGATGTAGTTATGAGTGAGGTATAGATAATTGGAGTGATTTATAGCTGTTCTGGAGTGAGTCTTCGATGATGAAATACATACTTGGAAAGAATACAAGATATGAACCACCGAAAAGGGCATTAATAGAAAGTGTGAAAGAGTTCCTGGAAAACCCATCGACAATCAGAATGGAAGGGTGTGCGTGTGCGTGAGAGAATGACAGATTCAATGGAATGAGTGTGCATGAGTATGATAGTGAGTGATGAGTGAGGGTAATGTCAGTTATGCCATCCCTCTCCTCAATTGTTGAGAAGGCAAAAAAAATTAGGTGCAGAAACCAAAGCAAAAGACAGACTCTACCAGGAAATTTGAGAAATTTACCCTACAAAGATAGGTTAAAACGTCTTAATCTACACTCCCTAGAGAGAAGGAGGGCAAGAGGGGATAGGATTGAGGTTTTCAAATGGGTAAAAGGAATTAATAAGGGAAACATTGATCAGGTTCTAGAAATTAGTAGTCAGGATAGGACACGTGGAAATGGGTACAAGCTAGAATAACTTAGATTCAGGACAGACCTAGGTAGATATTGGTTCACTAACAGAGTGGTGAACGATTGGAATAGGCTGGGTAGACACGTAGTAAGTGGTGAGTCAATAGGTAGCTTTAAAAGACGGTTGGATGAGAGTATGGATAGGGATGACAGGTGGGATGGCTAAACATTGGATTATTCCAAGGGTGGGGGACAAGGAGCTGCCTCGTGTAGGTCATCAACTGGCCTCTTGCAGTCTCCTCATTTCTTATGTTTTTATGTTCTTAATACGTCATTAATAGAAGGCGTGGCTAACTACCACTAATTACTCCTCCAATTGGGTTGAAAAGAGTATTTAAGACGATGCTCGACACTTGAGGATCACTGTAAACCCTAAACTCAACGCATTAATTAACAATATAACAAGTCAGACCCAAGAACTAACAACAATCTTACACTCGTACCAGAATGAGTTAGTTATTGTGAGTATATAGTTATGAAAAGTTTGGACAGAGTTGTTTAGGGTAGAGAGGGATGGAAGGAGGGAAGAGAGGGAAGGAGAGAAGGGAGGGAGGGAAGAGAGGGAAGGAGGGAAGAGAGGGAGGAAGGGAAGGGAGGGAGGGAGGGATCAGAAGGAAGGAGTTAACCATTAGAATAAAAAGGGTTGAGGAGAGAAGGCAGTTTATTTTTATTGTTAGGATTATAAACTTATTATATATATGTTTATACTAGTTATTACCTGTGTTATTAGGAAGGTATTTTATATTCGTATCTATCTATATTGAAAATAAACTTACAGGATAACTGCTTGCATAATATAACAAGTATTTATCTATAGTAACAAGAGCATCTAGAAATTACGTACGTTGGTAATTAGCAGATATAAGTGTATATTTAAGTTAAGTTTATTAAGTAGGTGCAAGTGTATATTAAGGTCAGTTTATTTAAAGTAGAACCAGACAACCATATAAGAACATAAGAAATGAGGAGACTGCAAAAGGCCAGTTAATGACCTACACGAGGCAGCTCCTTGTCCCCCACTCTCATTTGAAGGGAATGGATGGTGTTATTGCTGGGACTGTGTGCTGAAACGAGTACAAGGATGATTGACGTGAAATGAATGAAGTGATTGAAAGAACTGGAAGGGAATGAATGCAAAAGGGAAGTCCAAGTCCGAGTCCAAGTGTAGGAGTGGAAGGGGAGGAGGTGGTGTGGTGGTGTAGCGGGACTTTTAATGTACACGAGTTACTACTACTACTACTACTACTACTACTACTGTAGCAGGTAGCAATTGCTGTGCTCATCTGTGTATGTTTGCAATCTATATGTGTGGCTAGAGTAAGACATCTATTGTTATTATGTGTGTGTGTGTGTGTGTGTGTGGTGGAGATATTCTTTTCCCCACCGTGTCGTCAACAATTGGAATAACCTGCCATACCGGAGCCACAGTACCTTTACGGCCTCTTCCCAAGAATCTTCTGTGAGTATTTGAGTGTGTGTGTGGTGTTGATGTGTGTGTGTGTGTGTTGATGGTTGTGTGTGGTTTTGATGGTTATGTTGTGTTGATGTGTGTGTGTGTGTGTGTGTGGTGCTTAATGAGTGGAACAATGTTTGTATATTTAGCTTCAGCTTTTGAAACATGACAATCTTGCCTTCACTCACTCTTTCATTTCAGAGCCTGATCTTTTCTACCAAGGCTTCTATTTTGTCAGATGTTAACATATTGTTGACATTAAGTAAGTTTTCACAAGTCTTAGTCTACTGATAATTGTTATTCTCACTTTTCTTGCAGCTCATCACTGAAGGTTGGAGGCAAAAGTAAACAGAAAAGTGACGCCGATCTTCCTGTGTCAAATGAAAGACTGAAACTGACGCCTCACCACTGCTACTCCACGCTAACTACCTTCTCTTGGACCCATCAAGCTGCATGTATGTATGGAACTCTCTTCCCTTGTCTGTTTTTCCACCTGCCTATGACTTGAACTCTTTCAAAAGAGGATTGTCAACACACCTCTAATGTTAACTGGACCTCCAACCCTTGCTTCTATTTCTCCTTCTGTCCTCTTTACAGGGTCTTGCGACAAACAAAATTATTTTTACGTATTTTTGTTGTCCCTTAGCCAGTACCCTTTTAATGTATATATAAAAAATTAAAATAAATAAATAAATAATAAATAAATAAATATATATATATATATATATATATATATATATATATATTATATATATATATATATATATATATATATATTATATATATATATATATATATATATATTATATATATATATATATATATATATTTTTATTTTATTTTATTTATTCATTATTTATTTATTTATTTTAATTATATATATATATATATATATATATATATATATATATATATATATATATATATGACCTTGATATTCAAACTGGTACAAACAGTGTTTTAACATGAATATTTACACATCATTTAATGCCTTGCACACTCATGGCTGGGTTGGTCACCTTGAGGTTAGGGTGTGAAGGAGTCTTATAGTACAAAATAGTAAAATAGGGAGAAATAAAAGCTGACTGAAAAAATGGTAGGTAGTACTATTGAAAAATAAATAATACAAAAAAAAAAAAATTGCTTTCTTATTTTCAGGTTAATATTGAACAAACTTGGATAAAAATGCCTTGGATGAGCAGAAGTTATTTAGGTACTAATTGGTTTACTATGTTTTCAGATTTTTAAAGTTTGTTGCTTTTCTCTTTCAGGTGATTGTGGTGAATGTGTTGGTCGTTCATACAAGATACAATGACTGAGGACTTGTAAATGGTGTTAATTGAAGATGTTGCAGCCACACTGTGATCTCAACACATCACCAACACATACACTGAGGTGTGTGTAGAGTGCAGGTGTTTTGACAGTGTGTAGTGAGGCTGTAGGAAGGATGGTGAACATGAAAAACATCAACATATTCAAGTGTAAAGAGTGCAAGGCAGTGTTGAAGAGTAATAGTTTGTTTATACAACATTCACTATCTCACCGAGGAGTTCAAGTATTGTGGTGTGAGATCTGTGAACAACTTTTCCCGTGTGTGACTCAGCTGAAACAACATCAACACACTCACACAACACACAAGCATAAATGTAAACTGTGTGCAAAACTGTATGGCAGCATTGAGTCTTTACAAAAACATATTAGTAAAGTCCACACTGTGTCAGGGAAATATAAGTGTGAAATGTGTGGAAAGAGTTTTAAAGCTGAACGTTATCTTCATGAGCATATGACTATACATACTGGTGAAAAAAGAATCACCTGTGGAGAGTGTGGGAAAGAGTATTGTTCTCGGTTCTATCTGGAGCAACACAAAAATATTCATGCTGGGATAAAGAAATTCAAATGTGAATTATGTGGGAAACACTTCACTTTCAAAACAGGACTCAATATACACATGTTGACTCATGATAATGTTAAAAAGTATAAGTGTGAGGAGTGTGGAAAGTTTTTTAGGTACAAGAGTATTCTTAAGAAGCACAAAAATACTCACACCACATCAAAAAAATTTGAATGTGAAGAGTGTGGAAAAAAGTTTGTTTGCAAATCCTATAGAAACCATCATGCATTAATTCATTCTCAGATTAAAAACCTTGAGTGTGCAGAATGTGGAAAATGTTTTGCTAACAAAAGCAACCTTGTATGCCATTTAGCACTTCACACAAAGGAAAGAAATTTCAAATGTGAACAGTGTGGAAAAACATTTGTCACCAAAAAAAATCTCCACAGCCACATACGTACTCATTATAGCATAAAGAAATACAAGTGTGAGTGTGGAAAGGTGTATGGTACAACAAATGGTCTTTATACACATAGAAGGATCTGTCATGATGGAGTTAGATTTAGTTGTGAAGAATGTGGAAAAAGTTTTACTCAGAAGAGTTACCTTCTTCAACATTTAAACATCCACACTGGAGAAGATAGATTCCAATGCAAAGAATGTGGAAAATGGTTTAACTTCAAAAGTTCCCTATATACACACTTGAAAATTCATTATGGAATTAAGAACCATGAATGTACGACTTGTGGGAAAAAATTTAACAGAAAACATCATCTCACTGAACACATGAATATTCACTCTGAAGAGAAAAAATATCAATGTGAACTTTGTCCAAAGAAGTTTAATTTCAAGAGTGGATTAGGCCTTCACTTAAAAGTTCATGATGGTATTAAGAATATTGAGTGTGGGGATTGTAGTAAACGTTTCATAGATATGGCTTCACTTAAAACACACTTACTTATTCATACAAAAGTTAAAAAATATGAATGCAAACAGTGTATGAAAAAGTTTGGATATCGACAAAGTTTAACCAAACATATTGCAATGCATCAAAGAATTAGAAACTTTGAGTGTGATCAGTGTGACAAAACATTTACATTGAAATCTTCACTAAGTACACACAAAAAGGTTCATACTAAGAGGGAATACAAGTGTGATCAATGTGGAAAGATATACAAATCTTCACAAAGTCTTGCGGATCATCAAAACTCTCACACTAAAGCAACAATATATAAGTGTGATCTGTGTGGTAAAAAATATTTTATAAAGAATTCTTTCAATATACATATGTCTTGTCATAATAAAACAGAAAAATTACTCAACCTAGAACATGGGAAGAAATTCTCTTTGAAAGGAATCAAATTATACCAATGCAATGTATGTTTAAAATCTTTGAGTACAAAAACTAATCTTAATAGACACTTAGCTACTTTTCACAAAAACTGAGACGGGATTCAAAATAATAATAATGAAAATAATGGTATTAATATTATCATTATTATGTATTATGTATTATCATGTATGTGTGTATGTGTGCCTTGGGGTGTGTGTGTATGTGTGCCTTGGATTGTATATGTATGTGCGTATGTGTGCCTTGGAGTGTGTATGTGTGCCTTGGATTGTATATGTATGTGCGTATGTGTGCCTTGGAGTGTGTATGTATGTGTGTATGTGTGCCTTGGATTGTATATGTATGTGTGTATGTGTGCCTTGGAGTGTATATGTATGTGTGTAAGTGTGCCTTGGGGTGTGTGTGTATGTGTGTATGTGTGCCTTGGAGTGTATATGTATGTGTGTATGTGTGCCTTGGATTGTATATGTATGTGTGTATGTGTGCCTTGGAGTGTGTATGTATATGTGCCTTGGAGTGTATATGTATGTGTGTATGTGTGCCTTGGAGTGTGTATGTATGTGTGCCTTGGATTGTATATGTATGTGTGTATGTGTGCCTTGGAGTGTGTATGTATGTGTGCCTTGGAGTGTATATGTATGTGTGTATGTGTGCCTTGGATTGTATATGTATGTGTGTATGTGTGCCTTGGAGTGTGTATGTGTGCTTTGGAGTGTATATGTATGTGTGTATGTGTGCCTCGAAGTGTGTATGTGTACCTTGGAGTGTGTATGTGTGCTTTGGAGTGTATATGTATGTGTGTATGTGTGCCTTGGAGTGTGTATGTGTGCTTTGGAGTGTATATGTATGTGTGTATGTGTGCCTTGAAGTGTGTATGTGTGCCTTGGAGTGTGTATGTGTGCCTTGGAGTGTGTATGTGTGCTTTGGAGTGTATATGTATGTGTGTATGTGTGCCTTGAAGTGTGTATGTGTGCCTTGAAGTGTGTATGTGTGCCTTGGAGTGTGTATGTGTGCCTTGGAGTGTGTATGTGTGCCTTGGAGTGTGTATGTGTGCCTTGGAGTGTGTATGTGTGCCTTGGAGTGTGTATGTGTGCCTTGGAGTGTGTATGTGTGCCTTGAAGTGTGTATGTGTGCCTTGGAGTGTGTATGTGTGCTTTGGAGTGTATATGTATGTGTGTATGTGTGCCTCGAAGTGTGTATGTGTACCTTGGAGTGTGTATGTGTGCTTTGGAGTGTATATGTATGTGTGTATGTGTGCCTTGGAGTGTGTATGTGTGCTTTGGAGTGTATATGTATGTGTGTATGTGTGCCTTGAAGTGTGTATGTGTGCTTTGGAGTGTGTATGTATGTGTATACATCCATTACGAGGATAACAGAGAATGACAAAGTATTTCTGCTTCTAAGGAACAAACAATTGAAAGTTTTCAAGATATATATTAAAAGGTTTTTATAAGCCTTTCAAGATCAGTATTCCTGTAAAATTTTTTTAATCATTATTTTGGGCAAATTTTTTAATGTTTCATATATTTGTACAATTGTGAATTTGTTGGTCTGTGATGTTGTGTAAGTATGTTCAGTATGTGATAGTGTGATCCTAAGTAAGTGTACTTATTAAGTATTAGTTTAATGCACCAAATATAAGTGTAAGGTCATTATAATTGTGAAAGTTCCTTGATCCTATGTTTGTGGGTTTAATGTGAGCCTGGCCAGTACCATGGAATGCTATTAGTGTTAAGAGACGGTTGGGCCAGTAAAGGGGGGGTGGGGGGCGTCACAGTCAGGTACAGTGCTCCCTCTAATTTTGTGATATTCCAATTTTTCAACCGAGACCAATCTCCCTCTCCGTAAGCCTAGGTACAGTCAAATGGTCATTTAAATTAATTTTCTTATGGATAATGATAATGTTTATGTTTTTCTGTATTTTTCCTTATTGTAAGATGTATAATTACATGCATTTGTGTACAAACAAGGCCAAAAATATGATGAAAATAAGGTTCATTAATCCAATTTTGCGAATTCGCATTTTGAGGCCTGTAAGGCCAACTAATTTCACACAAAATTGGAGGGAGCATTGTACTTACATGTGAACAACCAACATAGACTTTGTAACAGGTTGGTATTTATAGCACGTACATGCAAGTCATTTTCTGTGTATCGATCTATGCCTTGAATTCACTGACACCCATCCAGCTGTCGTGTTAAATACAAATTGATTCTGAAGTGTAACACAATATTTCTTGTTTTGAAGTGTTGTAAATATTGGTTTCATTGAAGACGAATTGAAAACTGACAAATATAATATGACATTTTTATTGAAAGCTGTTATATAAGCTTGATTTTTTTCATTAATTATTTCCTCTCTTGCTAACAGTTGAGAATCAAATTTGTTATAAAAGAAAAACTTGATATATTTCCAGCAATCATTTTTCTCTCTTGGTAACATTGTATTAATCTGAGACAGTTGTAAAAGAAAAGCTTGATTATTTTTCAGTAATTATTTTTTCTTTTGTTAACATTGTACTAATCCGAGACAGTTGTAATGTTAAGAATCAAATGTGTTATAAAAGAAAAGTGATTTTTTTCCAGTAATTATTTCCTCTCTTGCTAACATTATACAGTGCTCCCTCCAATTTTGTGTGATCCAATTTTGCAATACTGCGATTTTTCAACCGAGACCAATCTCCATCTCTGCAAGCCCAGGTACAGTAAAATGGTCATTTAAATTAATTTTCTTATGGATAATGATAATGTTTATATTTTTCTGTATTTTTCTTTACTGTAAGATGTATAATTACATGTATTTGTGTACAAACAAGACCAAAAATATGACTATAACCACCATAAGGTTAATTAATCCAATTGTGTGAATTCGCATTTTGAGACCTGCAACGTCGACCAGTTTTTAGCAACATTGGAGGGAGCATTGTACTTACATGTGAACAACCAACATGGACTCTGCCTTAATCTTATTCCCTAACTACTACTACTACTAATAAACAGTTGTAAGCCTGAGGTGCAGTGTCCCTACAGGTAAAGACATTTAAAAGTAGTCAATGAAAGACATGGTAGCGTATTATTATGGCTACATATTTTACGATCAATAAACAAATGTATAATGTGTGAAGGACTAATTATTTACCTTATTATGTTGCTAGCCATTAATGAGACTTATCCCAATGCTGTATAAAAAGGTTGACTGAGAATGTTATACTATAGCAAGCCAGTATGAGTGAGCTAGAATATATATATATATATATATATATATATATATATATATATATATATATATATATATATATATATATATATATATGTATGAGAGAGAGAGAGAAAGAGAGAGAGAGAGAGAAAGAGAGAGAGAAAGAGAGAGAGAGAGTGTGTACTGTGTGTGTGGAGATTAATTTAATAACTCGTCCCACCATCCTCCCTTCACAAAATCAAATTCAATACCTTACGGACACCTTGGTGTACGTAGGGTCCCATCACTTCCACCTCGTCACTTCCTGTCCCTCCCGCTCCTTCCGGGTCCCCTGGTGGTCCCGAAGGTGTGCAGCAGCCCTTCAGGCCAAACGACATGCCTTTAACATGTGGCGTAAGAATCCCATCCCTTCCCTTCGCAGTCGCTTCAGATTTTTAGAGGCTCAGTGCAAGCGTGTTATTCTTGATGAGAAACGTTCTGCATGGGCCTCTTTTTGTGCCTCCCTATCCTTTTCTTCCTCAGTCTCCCAGGCTTGATCTTTCTTCAGGAAGATGGTTCACCCTCAGCCCCCTCTCACCTTCCCGTTAACTAGTAACGGCGTCCTCCTTGTCAATAATGTCCAAAAAGCTGAGTGCCTTGCCTCCAACATACACACTGTCCTCGGCTCCCCTGACCCTATACCTCCCCCTGTGTTACCTCCTTCTTCACACGGCCACACAATTAGCACAGCTATAACTCCCCAGGAGCTTTCATCAGCTTTACAAGCACTGTCTGTTGGGAAGGCGATGGGGCCAGACAATGTCCCGAATGAGTTTCTTCGCCGCCTCCCAGATTCTATGGTCCTCCTTCTCCTGAAAGTGTTCAAAGCCAGCTGAGTGTCTGGCACATTCCCTTCTGTGTGGCGTCATTCCATCACAATTCCTATTTTCAAACCTGGCAAGGACCCGTCAGAGGCTTCTTCCTACAGGCCCATCAGTCTCCTCTCTAACTTCAGTAAGGTATTAGAACATATAGTGCATGACAGACTAACATGGTGGTTGGAACACAAACACCTTCTTCCCCCTAACATGTTTGACTTCCGTCCTCACCGGGGCACCCTGGATGCCCTGCTCCAGCTAGAGCACCACATTCAGGAAGGATTTAACCACAAGCAATACACTCTGGTAGCTTTTCTTGATCTCAAAGGAGCTTTTGACTCCTCTTCACATAATGCCATTATTGAAAAACTTTCCCGCCTGTGACTCAATGGTTCCCCCCTCAGTACTCAGTACACTACCTGGTGACCTCATGCCTTAAAAGATTAAATTTAATGAAGTCCCTTGCAGGGGTCAAGTGGGGTGCGGACAGGCATACCCTCCTTCGCTTCTATTGTGCCTATATCCGGAGTCGCTTAGACTACGGATGTGAGGTTTATGGGGCGACCTCACCTTCACTTCTCCATAAATTGGAAGTAATTCAAAACACAGCCATGCGTATAGCCCTGGGAGCTTTCAAGTCCTCCCATGTCACAGCCCTTCAGGCAGAATCCTCCCTATCCTCACTGTCACACCGACGCTCCACCCTCCTTGCCCGCACCTACACCAAACTTGCATCCTTCCCAAGCTGCCACGCCCTCCACTCCCTCCTCATCAGACAGAGTAGGGCACCACTTCTTGGCCCCCTACCATATCAAGCCCACACGCCTTTTGTAGAAAGAGCCCTCTCCTTATTTGCCTGCCTCCGGGTGACCCCCCCCCCTCCTTTCTCACTCTCGAGAAGACTTCCCCTTTGGGCCCTTGGTTTCCCCTCTCCTCCTTAATATCCTTGACACTGCACACAGATACACAATGGTCAAAGGCACACTGTCCGGTGCAGGGCAGGATAATTTTCAACAACCTCCTGCACACTCAATACCACAACTCCCTCCACATATACACCGACGGCTCCCGCCTCCCAGCACCTCCCTCTGTTGGGGCTGCAATGTATATCCCAGTACGTTCCACTGTCACTGCCTGGAGGCTGCCGGCCTCTGCCTCCATTCTGACGGCAGAACTCTTTGCCGTGAGAGAGGGCCTCAGAATTGCCACCACATTCGCTCCCCCTTGCTCAGTCACCCTCTTATCAGACTTCCCTTACAGTCCCTCCAACTCATCCAGCGTCACCGCCCTAAAACACACCACTCCCTCTGCTTCACCATTCACAACTTTCTTCTCCAACTGTCCTCTTCTGGCTTCTCCATCCACCTTCAGTGGGTCCCCTCACACGTGGGCGTCATGGGCAACACGTGGACGACAGAGTGGCAGCGGAGACACCCTCCCACCCCTTCCCCATACACCTCCCCACTGATCAGACTGACTCTCTGACCAACCTCCACATAGCCTGTAAACTAGACTGGGACACAGACCTGACTAACGCCCTACATACACCTCACTTGGACGCATTAGACAAGACACACGACACCACTGGTGGACCTACTCCCCAAGCCGTGCCCTTGACACTGCCGTCACCAGACTCCGAATTGGACACAGCCGCCTAATCTCCCACCTACACAAGCTGGGCATGACAGAGGACCCCCACTGCCCTTGGTGCCCTACACAACCTGACACCCCAGAACACCTCCTACTACACTGTCCTCGTCACCACTCCCACCGCATGGCACTCCTCCACTCACTGTCGTCTCTTCACCTCCGCAGACCAGCAATAACTGACCTCTTAGGTGGCTCTCAAGACCCTGGCCTGGCCCTCAAAGTACTCAAACACACCAGGACCTTCCTCCAAAGGACAGGTCAACTCAACAGGATCTGATCCACTTACTCATCTGCAACCTGCACTTTTGGGGCATTAGAGGCTGTGGCACCACAGCCTGCACGGCCCCATCAAATTCCCAAGAAGAATGTTATGAAATCCTTGATAATCATAATTAAATTTAAGAGAGAGAGAGAGAGAGAGAGAGAGAGAGAGAGAGAGAGAGAGAGAGAGAGAGAGAGAGAGAGAGAGAGAGAGAGAGAGAGAGAGAGAGAGAGAGTTAAAAGTTAAAACAATGAGTGTGTGAGACAGTGACAGTCATAACATTGATCTGTTAGTGTGTGTGTGTGTGTGTGTGTGTGTGTGTGTGTGTGTGTGTGTGTGTGTGTGTGTGTGTGTGTGTGTGTGTGTGTGTAATTCACTGTACAGTCTGCTGCTGGTCTCTCTCGAGACAGCCGGCCGTCCCCCTATGGAAAGAGCTCGGAGCTCATACTGACCAATCTTTGGGTTGGACCGAGACCACTCACACACAACACACCGGGACAACAAGGTCACAACTCCTCGATTTACATCCCGTTCCTACTCACTGCTAGGTAAACAGGGGCTACACGTGAAAAGAGACACACCCAAATAATCTCCATCCGCCCAGGGGAGCGAACCCTGGCCCCCTCGGTTGTGAGCCGAGTGGGCTAACCACTACACTAGCGGACCGTGTAAGGACTGTGTGTGTGTGTGTGTGTGTGTGTGTGTGTGTGTGTGTGTGTGTGTGTGTGTGTGTGTGTGTGTGTGATTGGCACGGCCTGCACTTGCCACATTTGCATACTGTTGTACGTATTATTATTATTGTTATTATTATTATTATTATCAATCTTGCTATTAATTACATGACAACTATTACTATTAAGGTGACGGATAACTTTGTGCCACACTTATTACAACATTAATGTCACAACCTAGCCTAGCCTAACCTAACCTAATGCCACAGTCACATCTACCTTAGACTCACAATCGGTCGGGGGATTGGAATCAGGAATGGCAAAATTCATGCTCCCGAGCAGTCGGCGTCTAGAAAAATGTTGCAGTCACATGTAAAGTGATTGGAAACCAGTCTGAGATGTAAATTGTAATTGTGAATCGATCAGCACTGCTGGTGTGACTGCAAATTATGCAAGTCATATGGGCTTACATATGGTTACAAGTTCATATGGGCTGATGTCGGTGCTAATGGTGCTAAGTTGGACTGCGTTGTGTTCACCTGGTCCCCCATGCGTGCTGCCATTGAAGTGGAGACCATTGCCACTGCCACATCGCAACGAGGACACCCCTTTCTTCATTGTTGGGGATGGATTGTCCAGGACCAGTCGCAGAGTGGCCGGGGACAAGTCGCCGGCTTTTCGGTGAGCGGTCTCCGACTTCTAGCGGACCGCTCACAGACCAGTCGGAGACACAGATCACTCTCTGACTGCTGGGGAGGAATTGCAGACCGTTCACAACTAGTTGTTAGCTACCACCTATAAATCCAGACCTCATCAGACTTTTTCCCGACCCCCGACCACTCGGCAAGCGGACGTACGACAGGTCTCTGAGTGAAGGCATCAGATGCATCGTAAGTTATCAGGAATCAGTCGAATACCCCTAGTGTGACTGGGCCTTAACCTAACCTAACCTTACAAGCTGTGACGTAAGTGTGACTCTGCCCGCCCACCCACCCGCCCGTCACCGTCACCGTCACCGTTACAGTGGCGTTATTATCTAGTCAACGGAGATACAACAGGAAGGAAACAGACACTTTGATCAACTTAACCTCATCCCGCTCCTAACATAATCTAACTTAACCTGGAATCATCGTTCAAAGGTTTATTTATTTATCAAAGGTGGTAAGTTATTTCAGGTTAGTTTAGGTTGTTTTTTTTGTGT
>JAPQNM010000043.1:17839385-17841885 GCA_029783475.1 Metacarcinus magister | reverse complement strand
ATGGATGTATAAGATTATTTCTTACTAAAGGCCTGTCCACACCAGGAAACATTGTTTGGAAACTGTTTGGAAACAATGTTTCCAAACAGTTTTGGAAACAAAGTTTCCTGTGCAGACCTGAGTTGTGAGGATGGCTGTGATGAGTGTAAAGGTTGGTGCAGCTGCCTTACAATTTAACTCAACACTTGTGATAACACTTAAGGAAAGGCAACAAAAAGTACAAGATATGGGTGAGGAAATGTTTTTGAAAAAGGACCCTTGCATGGTGACTTGCTTCTGGCGGATCTGAAACTCAATTATATTTATAGAATAACACAGATACACTGGAGGCTATCCAATTACATCATTATATAGAGATGTGTATATACGTACACTCGTGCTGGTACTGATTCATCATCTCCGCGGCGCACACGCGCGAGCGCACACACACACACACACACACACACACACACACACACACACACACACACACACACACAGTGTTTCCCATTCTGGATAGGAACAAATACACGTGAAAGATTATTTGGAAACAGTTTGGAAACATTGTTTCCAAATGTGGACAGGCCTTAAGTATGGGTGCGTGGTCACCTTGGTGTGGTGGTGGGGCGGGGCGGGTCGTGGCAGCCTACCCTTACCTCCTAACACAACCTAACCTATCAGTGCTGCACGATAAAACACATGAATATTGTGGTGGTGTAATAATAATAATAATAATAATAATAATAATAATAATAATAATAATAATAATAGTAATAATAATGCAGTGTAAGGGTAGTAAGGGTGAGTCAATTGTATGTGGCAGGGAATGGAGGCGGCGGTGAGGCCATGACACATACATTCATTATTTCCCTTATTTCCTTCACTTCCGAGTAAGACTAACACGTACCCAGCCTCTAATCAATACTACAATGCATGGTAATTACTGGTACATATCCTGCATCCTTAATTACCACCGTAAACATGATATATTAGTAATAAGTTACCTTCAATCCACATCCGCCCTAACTAATGCACTCTTATTTCACCCATTATTTACTTTAATTATATCATTAACACTATTTACTCACCACTGATGGGAAGTACAGGGTCTTATACTAATTGGGTAAGGTATACGTGGGTCCTGGTGGTTTAATTAATCACTTAAATCACATAATTATGGAAGTAATTTTAACGTGACGTAATGATAAACTTGTCCATGTTGTACTGAATTGGCGCGCATTTGTCTTTTGTTTATTTACTAATTGTTAACTAATGTTGTCGAATTGAATTATTATCATATTATATCTGTTATTATATCATTTTATCGGATATGATAACATTATATTAGGTTATTGATATAATGTTTATATTTTGGGTTACATATTAATTGTCATTTTCCTAATTATAAGCTATTTTATTATTGTTTCTCTTTCTTTTCCTTCTTCTTTTTTCATTTTTTTCAAATTTTCCTCCCCCTTCCTCTCTTCCTCATCATCTTCCTCTTCCTCCTCTTCCTTCTCTTCCTCGTCTTCCTTCTTCTCCTCCTCTTCCTCCTCCTTCGCCTCCTCGTTTTCCTCTTTCTCCTCCTCTCTTCCTCTGCCTCCTTCTCCTCCTCCTTCTCTTTCTCTTCCTCCTTCGATCTCATCCTCGTCGTCTTCCTCTTCCTCTCCTCCTCTTTCTCCTCCTCCTCATCCTCCTCGTCTTCCTCCTTCTCCTCCTCGTCCTCGTCTTCCTCCTTCTCCTCGTCCTCCTCCATTTTTGTTGATGTATTATTGTTATTATTGTATTACACTTGTATTTTTGTTGTTGTATTATTCCTGTACATGTTTTATTTTCATGTATGTGTTTTTGTTATTTCTGAACTGCTATTATTGCTTTATGCGCGCGCGCTCTCGCGCTCTCGCGCGCTCTCTCTCTCTCTCTCTCTCTCTCTCTCTCTCTCTCTCTCTCTCTCTCTCTCTCTCTCTCTCTCTCTCTCTCTCTCTCTCTCTCTCTCTCTCTCTCTCTCTCTCTCTCTCTCTCTCTCTCTCTCTCTCTCTCTCTCTCTCCTCTCTCTCTCTCTCTCTCTCTCTCTCTCTCTCTCTCTCTCTCTCTCTCTCTCCTCTCTCTCTCTCTCTCTCTCTCTCTCCTCTCTCTCTCTCTCTCTCTCTCCTCTCTCTCTCTCTCTCTCTCTCTCTCTCTCTCTCTCTCTCTCTCTCTCTCTCTCTCTCTCTCTCCTCTCTCTCTCTCTCTCTCTCTCTCTCTCTCTCTCTCCTCTCTCTCTCTCTCTCTCTCTCTCTCTCTCTCTCTCTCTCTCTCTCTCCTCTCTCTCTCTCTCTCTCTCTCTCTCTCTCTCTCTCTCTCTCTCTCTCTCTCTCTCTCTCTCTCTCTCTCTCTCTCTCTCCTCTCTCTCTCTCTCTCTCTCTCTCTCTCTCTCTCTCTCTCTCTCTCTCTCTCTCTCTCTCTCTCCTCTCTCTCTCTCTCTCTCTCTCTCTCTCTCTCTCTCTCTCTCTCTCTCTCTCTCTCTCTCTCTCTCTCTCTC
>JAPQNM010000043.1:17824385-17834385 GCA_029783475.1 Metacarcinus magister | reverse complement strand
GTCCACATGTGGCAAAGGTTCAGGTGTGCATTTTGCAAGTGTGGAAAAGCAGACAGTAATCAAAGCCCCGCCCCCCCCACCCAAAAAAAAAAAAAGTACTGTGCACGGGTGACAAGGAATAGGTCTGTATCTAAATTCGTATACGTGGTGTGTGTGTGTGTGTGTGTGTGTGTGTGTGTGTTGGCCTTACAGTGTATAGATGTGTTGCAGGTGTGGGAGAGTGAGCAGTACTGTGCCCCAGACTGTGCAGGGGCTGACGCAGGCACCTTTGTCAAGGACCCAACGGACTGCACCAGATACTATGTGTGTCTGAACATTCACGGTGAGTGTTGGCAATTTTGATGAAGCATTGCAGAAATAAGGTGGTGATACACACACACACACACACACACCGCCGTCACCACCACGTCCTCTATCCTCTACACCCACACAGGCGAGATGATCCCTTCGGAGCAGCCTCTCAACTGTCCAGACAGCCAGTTCTTCGACGACCACCTCACGCTGCCACGCTGTCAGGAAATCTCCGTCGCCCCGCCAGGCTTCTGTTCGCCGCTGTGTAACCCTTGCGTGGCCGACTGTCACCTCAATAACCCAGGCACGGTACAGCCACACCAGAATGACTGCGGCAGCTACTACGTCTGTCTAACTGATGGACACACACTACTGCAAGACTGCCCGTTAACTAAGCCTTACTTTGACTTCCGCTCAGGTGATTGTCAGACTGATTCCACACTTTGTTATGACTACTGCGATTCCTGTTTACCACACTGCACTTACGAGGGACAAATGGTGGCCGACCCCACGGATTGTACAAAATTCTTCTTCTGTTCACCGCCCACGATGGCTTCCTTCACCTGCCCACACGGGGAGGTGTACAACCCAGACACTCAGCAATGTGAGGTGGGCGGAACCTGCATTATTAACTGCCCTCAAAATGATACCTTTAACAACCTATAACATCAACTTGCAGTGATAATCAACATTCTATGTTTGTAAGACTATAGACAACACCATGTTAATGTAGAACTGATCAGCAACTCAATGTAGCAATATTTCTAATTTTACATCTAATAACAATTAGCACAAATCTACGGCACTAATGATTCACCTGTAAATGGGTAACCTGTGGAGCTGCTATTAACGGTGACAGAGTAATTTCATCAACTTTTTGGAGTATTAGGTACGAAAGTTATATGTGAAATGGTATTAGTCACAGAGATCAAACTTTTACATCAAAAGGGCTCTCACTGGCTAAGGGACAACGAAAAAACGTTAAAAAAATCCCGCTTGTCGCCATCTAGTAAATAATGTTAAATGGAACTCCATCTTACGTCAGAGTGAGAAGCATTCATACACAAAGGTGAAGTTTGCATCATGAGGTGAGAGGTGCAGCAGTTTTAACATGAAAATATAGACAACTAAATTAAAGGTTAGGATTCGTTCAAAAACTACATAACGCCGATGAAAGGGTGTTAATAGTAAACTATTATGAACGTGAAAAGGGGACGGGGGACGGGGATGCAACTATGAGTTACGTAACATTTTCAGATTTTTCCAAGGTTTATCAAGATGTTTGCTAATAGATTTTTAAAAAAAAGTAATGAAATGTCCCCAAACTAGGTAGGTATAGACCACTCTCATCCAGAAGCTGCCGTGACTCAGGCTCAAACTAGCAACCTTCAGGCCACGAGCTCACCACTGTAAGGGTAAGAAAGCAGGTTTGCCAGCGCGGCAAGGCTGGATTAACCATTAAGCAAAATAAGCACGTGGCTTAGGGCATCAAGGGAAGGGGGCACCATAGAAGTTTTCCAAAGCCGAATTTACCCATGGTCCATGGGCCATATGGTGCAATACTCCAAATGGTGCAGCTGAACCAGGATCCACAAAAAGGGGCAAACACATTAAATGAATAAACTACATACAGATATATACAATAATAACAAGAGCACTCAGAGAGTGCACACCTCAGCCAAGGGTCATGAAATCAAAAGAAAAAATCCCCCCCCCTAATTAAAAGCAGGGGAAACTTCTTGTGTCCTCCTCCTCCTCCTAGCAAAATGGCGCAGGCTTACTAAAATTTCCACTTATAACTCTTTCCTTCTTGAGCCCAACCCAGCGCTAGACACCACCATTCCCAAGAACAATTAATAATTCAAGAGCTAGACTCCACATTTGGCGCCAAGGCTACCGCCGCAAATCAATAATAGCGACTCACTTAGCGATAAATTATTTAATGTAATGCGATCCAGCAAAGCAAGACAAAATAATAGGTTAAGTTGCACTCTGTATGAGAGAGAGAGAGAGAGTGAGAGAGAGAGAGAGAGAGAGAGAGAGAGAGAGAGAGAGAGAGAGAGAGAGAGAGAGAGAGAGAGAGAGAGAGAGAGAGAGAGAGAGAGAGAGAGAGAGAGAGATGTATATAAGGTTTTCAACTAACTTGCATTCGGTGTTAATATCTTACCAGTATTACATTGACATGGTTATTAGTGGTTTACAAATAACAACTAAGTATTTTTAATTGTAGTTTATATTTGGTGAAAGTATTAACAGAATGATACGTTACACTAATTTTTTTTTTTCTCTCTTTTTTTCCTTCCTCACTTCCTTCTTAATTCCTTGCTTCTTTTTTTTTAACTTTGGTTTCATGTTGTTCTTTGTTCTATATGTGTATATCTTATATGTTTTAATGAAATCCACATTCACCAATTTATATGAATTCTTAAACATTTTAAATTTGTTATATGCAAAATAATCAAACTTCTCATTTTTTTTTGATCACATCTTTTATTTTTCTTTTAAATCAACCACTACTTTTTTTTTACTTATGCATTTACATTATCTACCTTTATATCAATTAACCCTTTTAATGTATCTCGTTTCGTTTTTGTTCTTTCTACTGCTACCTTGCCTTTATTTTCCCTTCATTTGCTTTAATCATTAACACGCCACATTTCCTCAACTAACTTAACTAAATCCCTGTGACTATCTGCATTTATTTTACCTACGGGGCACACTCATGGCTATCCTATCTATTTTACTAACATGGACATCCTTTGCCTCCTCTTCTTCCTCTGCTTCTTACAACACATAGCTGAACAAATATTCCAAAGAATGGGCGAAGAAGCTGGCAAAGGATGAAAAGATGTCTCACCGCCCCGAGGGAAAATACGGCGAAAATGTCTTGTCTCAGCTCCAACACAGCAAACTTTAATGTGAGTTTAGTGGGTTTTACACCGCCTAGTCATGCAAATTAATTAATGCAAACGAAATAAGTAGGATAATTAATAAAACTAGTACAGATGTAAGGTTAACTAGACCTCCACCCCTTGCTTTTATCTCTTCTACTGGCCTCTTTACAGGGTCTGGCGGCAAGTGGGATATTTTTTACGTTTTTTATATTGTCCCTTAGCCAGTACCCTTTAAATGTTGATGTTTTTTAAAAGTGTGATTTAATCCATGGCAGTGTCTCTCCTACAGGTGGAGCCCAACGAGGCGGTAGACAAGTGGTATTCGGAGGTGAAGGATCATACATTCAGAAAGGAACCAGAGGGAACCACACTTAAGTCTGGTGAGTTTGTTGATGCAATACACATACACACTCACGCACATGCTCACACACACACACACACACACACTTTTTTACTTATGCATTTACATTAACTAACAATCTTTTATACCATTATATGTTATGTCACTGTCAATTAGTTAACCCTTTTTAATGTATCTTGTTTTGTCTTTGTTCTTTCTGCTGTACCTTGCCTTTATTTTCCTTCATTTGCTTTAATTATTGACACACCACATTTCCGCAGGTCACTTCTCGCAGCTGGTGTGGAAGGACACTAACCAGATGGGGGTAGGGAAGGCTAGGAGCGCCGCGGGCACCAAGGTCTTCATGGTGGCTAACTTCGACCCTCAGGGTAATTGGATGGGCAAGTTTGCTGAACAAGTCCCACCTATCGGGTAAGAGGCTTTTAAAAACTGTTGCAATTCTAACAATGAACAAGTATAACCTTTATCTTCCTAGTAACTCTTTTCTACCGCTGTTTTCATGCTGACTGCTCTTCTGAACTTGCTAACTGCATGCCTCACTGCACAAGACTTTCTACTTCTTCTCATCTCTATTCTATACATCTTTCTAATACAAGAGTTAACCAGTATTTTCACTCTTTCATCCCTTACACTGGTAAACTCTGGAACTCTCTTCTTTTGTCTGTTTTTCCACCTGCCTGACTTAAACTCTTTCAAAAGAGGAGTCTCAAGACACCTCTAATGTTAACTGGACCTCCACCCCTTGTTTCTATTTCTCCTACTGTCCTCTTTACAGGGTCTGCCGACAAACGGGATTATTTTTAAACATATTTTTGTTGTCCCTAAGCCAGTATCCCCCCCCAAAATAAATAAATAAATAAATAAATATATATATATATATATATATATATATATATATATATATATATATATATATATATATATATATATATATATATAAAAAGGCCATGATGGAGTGTATGTCGCATGCGTTCAAAGATGATGGTGCCGATTTTTCTCTTATTCTGTGTTAGTCTAATCTAAGTCTAATCCATACCATATTGTCTCCCATCTCAGTGGGTTCCCCAAATCGGCGATCTCAAGCACAAAACTTCCCACCAAGGCTCGCAAGTCTTCCTCGTCCTACAGTGACTCTGATGAGGAAGGCTTCGCTAAAGAATGCCTCAGAGCCCACAACGACTATCGCAGGAAACATGGAGCCCCGCCTCTCAAGCTGAGCCAAAAGGTGACTGAGGGAAAAAAAAAAGAGAGAGAGAGAGAGAGAGAGAGAGAGAGAGAGAGAGAGAGAGAGAGAGAGAGAGAGAGAGAGAGAGAGAGAGAGAGAGAGAGAGAGAGAGAGAGAGAGATATTTAGTGTAATACCACCATCACCACATCTACCACATTTATCATTAACCTTCCCCCTGCAGCTGAATAAAGTGGCAGAGGAGTGGGCGAGAATCTGTACTACTGCTACTCATCGGAGCCCAATTTCATGATTCATGGAGCCGAGGCAGTTAAATCGTGGTACAGCGAGATCAAAGACTTCAGATTTGGAGCAGAACCGAGGGATCTTAGAGCTGGTGACTATCTATTGGTTTTTCTACCTCTATTATTAGATGTTATAGTAGTAGTGTAGCTAAATAGACAGCCTCATTAGGTTCAGTAGGAGTGTTGCTGTCTGTTCTTCCTTTGTACTCTTTTGTTATGCTTCTTATTAAGACAGTTTCATGGTTTATTTTTATTTTCATTGATGCATGTTCTGTTATTCCATGAGTTGTCTATATTTTTGCTCTTCATAATAATAATGATAATGATAATGATAATGATAATATTAATAATAATAATAATTATAATAATAATGATAATAGTGCCCTTTTGTAATCATGTGAAATTCTGAAGTAACTATTTAAGTAGATATCACTTTGTTTAATTAATAGCTGCAAACTCTATTTATTTCCTTCAAAACATATTAAAAAAATCAACAAATACTGAAATTGAACCTAATTCACCAGTACTGTCTATGTGTTCTTATTATCTAAAATGAACTGAAGGATTGTCAATTTTGATTCTTCAATTTTTTAAATTTTTATAATTTTTTTCTCTTTTTTTTTGTTTTGAGTCAATTTTCATTTTAGATTTATTTGCTTAACTTTTTTTTTTTGTGCGCAGGTCACTTCACGCAGGTGGTATGGAGTGACTCAAAGGAGCTGGGCGTGGCCTGCGTCAAGTCTAGGTCAGGCAAGATTTACGTGGTGGCCAATTACAATCCTGCTGGTAATTTTGTGGGCAGCTTCGCATCTAAAGTGCCTCGTCTCCAGTAAACAGTAACACCCTACACACGTAATCAAACTCAAATGTAACGTTATTGAACAGTATTTTCATTAAATAATACCTGTCAATTAATTAATTAGTCTTCTCAATTATAAGTATGACTGTATGTGACTATGGTATAATTATGATGATTTATGAGACCAAAATTTGTACTCTGATTCCTGGCAAGTGACCTGATCATTTTTTTCTGCATTATGCGAAGGTTATTGCATCATTAGTATAATTTGAATCCAGAATTAGAACCAATTAAGTCATAGTTAGAAACATGTATTTGTATATATATATGTATGTATGTATGTATGGGATTCCTATTATTATATATTGTGTTCACGCGTGCATTATTTTCCTATATCACAATCACACACACACACACACACACAGACACACAAGTGAATAATTGTATGAAGTTCTTGAAAAAAAAACTTTTCCTGAGTTTTTAATTAAATCATTTTTGCATGCAGTTCCACAACTCTCATTTCCGTTCTTATTATTTATTTTATATATCATTTATGGTTATTACATTGGGCTTTACAACACTGAAACAATATATTGTGATGAAATACAGCCTGTAATTGTATATCAATAAATATCAAAGGTACTTAGAATTCATTCAAAATACACCCCTTGCTTCTTTTCTCCTACTGTCCTCTTTACAAGGTCTGGCGACAAGCGGGACTTTTTTTCTACGTATTTTTTCCCCCTTACCCTTACCCTTTAAATAAAAAAAATAACAAATTAAAAAAAAATCCTGTCCACGAAACATTACAACTCAATACAAAGGTGTTAGTAGCCTAGATGATATACTGTATTGGCTAACTGAATCCTGCAGTGTGAGTGTGTGTGTGTGTGTGTGTGTGATACAAGCTAGAAAAACTTCGATTCAGGACAAAAAAAGCAAATAAAAAGTGAGAGAGAGAGAGAGAGAGAGAGAGAGAGAGAGAGGTATAAAAGGAAGAAAATACAGTGAGTGAGGTGTAGATGAAGATAAAGAAAAAAAGTCACTTGCGCGCACACACACACACGCAAGAGAAACATAAAAAGAAATACACCATAGAAACCTGGAATGAATGAATAAACTTGATGCAGAAAAAATTAATGCAACAAATATTCATGATTTCGAAAGCAAACTGGATAATAAATAGTAGATTTGAAGATACAAAACTATTTTCCT
This sequence comes from Metacarcinus magister, assembly GCA_029783475.1. NCBI lineage: Eukaryota > Metazoa > Arthropoda > Malacostraca > Decapoda > Cancridae > Metacarcinus > Metacarcinus magister. The sequence goes on along the minus strand of JAPQNM010000043.1, from coordinate 17,827,356 downwards.
GTATATTACAACTAGGTAAACACACACACACACACACACACACATACACTTACAGGGTTATATACAATAGTTAGGAACAGCTCTCCATCATGTATGCTTGCATCTAGAGTTTGACGACCGCCTGGATACTTGTCCATGAAAACTGTGTGTGTGAAAAGTCCACATGACTGTCACGGCAACACCTGAGGAGGGATGAGAGGAGTGAGAGGTAAGATAGGACAAGCATTATGATAGGACCTGAGATTGAGTTAGAGGGAAAGAAAGTGTGTTTATAGGAAGATCTAGATGAAAGGGAAACACTGGAAGCAAATGATAGGAGTAAATATTATATAAAAAGAAGAATAGACGAGAGAATCTAACTAGTAACTTAACTGCAAACAAACTATCCACACACACCACACATACACACACACACCAAAACACATATATAGTCTTAAAAATATGAAGTAGTGTAGTTTTATAAGTATATACTGTAGTTTTATAAGTATGTTGCTTAAGAAAGAAGTAAGCGCCCAATCCAAAGCAAGTTTCTTTTCTGTATTATATAAAAAGACTAAATAAAGTGTATATTATTATTACTATTATAATTATCCCACACACCATAACACACACACACACACACACACACACACACAGTATCCACACACTCACCATAACATTGCGGCGTATGAAGCCTCGTCTTAGCCGCGCAGGATACAGGTGTGGATACTTCTCGGATGATGTAACTCTAACATTCCAAACCTTCTTCCAAGCATCATACAGCGGCTCATGGACGGGATAAACGCCAGAGTGGTGGGGGGGCTATGCTGTACCCTGGGTTAGGTTAGGTTAGGTTAAAGTTAATGTTAAGTTAGGTTAGGGATAGTACGCGCATAGCTATTTTCCTGTATATTACAATTAGGTAAATACAACTAGATAAATACACACACACACACACACACATATATACACACATATACACACACACACACACACACCTCTAATGTTAACTGGACCTCCATCCCTTGCTTCTATTTCTCCTACTGTTCTCTTTACAGGGTCTGGCCACAAGCGGGATTTTTCTTTTACATATTTTTATGGTCCCTTAGCCAGTACCCTTTTAATTAGAAAAAACACACACACACACCTGAGTCAGTAGGAATATTGTGTGCGAGTGCAAACTGCTTATTGAGTTGCATTTGGTGTTCCAGTTTGTCTTGGGTGAGTGTGTCCCCACGTGTGTCCAAACCACCAGAACTCATCCACATGTTCTGGGGGAGACGAGAGACCAGATGAGACGAGAGATGAGACCAAGTGTTAAAAATATACACCTACATACACATATTCATCTCCTTTTGTACGAGAGAGAGAGAGAGAGAGAGAGAGAGAGAGAGAGAGAGAGAGAGAGAGAGAGAGAGAGAGAGAGAGAGAGAGAGAGAGAGAGAGAGAGAGAGAGAATGTTACTACTATGTATACTGGTTATGATTATTAATATTATGTACCATTGCTAAAAATTGCAATTAATACTGCTACTGTTATCATTTATTGACATCACTTTACTACTACTACTACTACTACTACTACTACTACTACTACTACTACTACTATTACTATTACTATTACTACTACTACTACTACTACTACTACTACTATTACTACTCACCCAGCAACATCCTGTCTCCCGCATTCTCCTCTGGGTAACCGTTCTGGTAATACTTTCCACTGAACCCCAGATTGAACCTCCATTCTGGTACCAACTCCTGCAGACGCCATTGAGACTCCAGCAAGGCCTGAGGAGGAGGAGGAGGAGGAGGAGGAGGAAGATATCAATGGTATAGTATTCATAGATTAGTTATGAAAATTCACACACACACACACACACACTGTACCTTAATTTCCTTGTACTATTTTCAGGCTGCCTTTCTCTTATTAAACCGATTATTACTATTATTATTATTATCATTATTATCAATGTTTTCGGGAGGCGCTATTTGTGTTTATATTTTGATGGCGCTGTACCCAGAATTAGCCATTTGCTCATGCCGGATTATTGATAGTCAACCTGTATTATCATTATTATTATTATTACATACACACCTTGACATCGTCCGTGGTCATGCGTACACCCTTCTTGGCCACAAATATATCATCAATGTCCACCAGAATATAGCGTTCTAGTGATAGGGAGATGCGGCCCAGACTGAGGTAGGAAACAGCATCCAAGAGCAGGAGGCGATGTAGCCAGAAATCCAAGTTACCCCCGAATAGCACCCTTGAAATGCCATCGTAATCACCCTTATCCTGGCAGGGTGAGAAGGGGAGAAAGACCCAAAACAATTAGCAATAACATACAGTAATTACTCCCATATCCGAAACAATTTTGTGAAAGCCGTAATATATAGATAATTGGAGTTTCTTTGTATGCACCGTAAATACATACATACATACATACATATGAATGATATAAATACATACATAGGAGTGATATAAATACATACATACATACATACATGTGAGTGATATAAATACATACACAGGAGTGATATAGAAGTGTTTGGCGATGATAGATAGTCCGGAATTTGGTTCAGTATAGACAATAATCATACAAATGTTAGAACCTAATTGAAGCTTTAAAATAGTGTTAGGTTAGGTTAGGAAGGTTTAAATTACTGTAAGAGATCTTCAAATGCAAGGAAATTGTGTTAGTAAGACTTAAAATAGCTGTTAGAAACGTTAATTTATTGTGAAAATAGTGTTAGAATGTGTCAATGTTATAAAAGATGTTTGAACACTATTAGGTTAGGTTAAAAGCCTCTCCCTCCCTCCCTCCCACTCCCTCTCACCAGTATTGCCACAATGAGCCGCTCCTCTGAGAAGTGTGTGAGGGTGGGAGCCGCCCACTCCAAGGGTATGTATGTGGTGTCAGCCAGAGTGAACACGGTACAGTCGGTGCCGGGCAGTGCCTCTTGTAGGGTGCCACCAGCCCTAGTGA
>JAPQNM010000043.1:17816885-17821885 GCA_029783475.1 Metacarcinus magister | reverse complement strand
TGAGAAATATTAGCAAGACAAGTTGTGTGTGGGTTTTATACATATTCTTTACATATTATAAATCTTGTTAATGAATACAGATTTTGCTAATCTTTTTTTTTGGTTAGAAGTTGTTGAATCACTCCTGAATGCATACCAAGAATATAGAAGAAATGAAGTCAATCTGTATTTTATACGTATGGTCATGACAATAGAGAATTTAGAATTAATTAACATTATACTTATATAAAAAGTAATATATTTTTTTTTTTAAACACAATCTTAACCCTATATGTGTAACCCCCCCATACACACACACACACACACACACACACACACACACACACACACACACACACACAATTTTATATAATAAAAGAAAAAGGAAAAAAAGGAATTGTTTAATGAAAAGTATGAGTTAACAGGAAAAAGTATGAAGCAAGGAAGAGAATGAAAGAAGAATATAAACTATAAAGGAATTAATACATAAAGAGTAAGAGGAGATATGAAAAAAGATAAAGCTATTCATACAATGCTCTTTCTAATTTTGTGTGAAATTGGTCCACATTGCAGGATGCAAAATTGGAATCATTAACCTTATGGTTATTTGAGTCATAGTTTTACCCTTGTTAGTACACAAATACATTTAGTTATACATCCTACAATAAAGAAAAATACAGAAGAACATAAACATTATCATTATCCATAAGACAATTAATTTAAATGACCATTTTACTGTACCTGGGCTTAAGGAGATGGAGATTGGTGTTGGTCACAAAATTGAAACCCACAAAATTGTATGGAGCACTGTATGTATAGTTATTCATAGTTAACAATGACCTACCTCATGATGGTGTGGTGTGAAGACTCCTCCAAAGAGTACAGCAGCAGCAGCAGCAGCAGCAGCAGCACAATGAGTAGGAGTACACACCTACACCAGGATGCCTTGTGGGGCCCAGCCAGGCACAGGTTAGCACGGTGCCACAGTCTCCAGGGGCGGCACACCCGGGGCGCGGCGCGGTGCCACCCATGCTGCTGGGGCGGGGCCTCTCCCCACAACAAATAAGTGTCTTGGGAGAGGACAGAGCCACTAGGGCTGTGATCACCTTCCATGGGGCCTCACCCACTCACCCACTCTCACACTCTCTGCTGGTGGCCGCCACTCTTCCTGCCATGGCCGGGTGGCAGCAGCGATGGTGAGCCCCGGGGGCATTGGTGTGTGGCCCACACCACACCACTCACCACTGGGGGGCTCACACCTTCCTGCCACTCCCTGCTGCTGCTGCTGCTGCAATGAAGAACACAACAGGCACTCTTGTAAATGGTGACTGAGCACTTTGAGAATTTCATAATGGAAATTGTAAAGCGTTTCAAAAAAGTTAACATCAATATTCATTCATTCACTCTTTACCTAACCCACAACACACACACACACACACACACACACACACACATACATGCACACGCACATACCACAAATTAATTAGTTGGTTGTAAATGCAAATTGTTTAACCTAACTAAGCTACTGATTGTGGATAAAGTTGACCTTAATTAACTGCGCATTGGATACAGATTAAACTAAAATGACTTATAATGACTGAGATCACCTTCCCTAATATAGGTAATGTTGTAAGGAAATGTATCATTAATTACGTTAATTAAGGTTATAACATTTAGGGATATTTTCAGGGAAATTCACTGGTAATCAAGCCTAATGATCCTAGGGGCAGAATAAAGCCTTAATTAGTAGAGATCCGATCAAGATAATGACAACCACTCCATCATTGCAAGAGACAAAACAGCAGAAACGGTCGCAAGTGAGAGAGAAAATCACTACCCACAACAGCCCCAGAAAGAATCAAGACATTTTTAGCTTCCAGTTTCTCATACAATGGCCCCAGGATTTTCAACACACTTCCAAAAAATGTTAGAGACATCAAGAGCAGGCTGTACCTGCAGGGCAGCCTCTAACTCCATACCAGACCAGATTGATCTCCGGAAAGAGGACTCTTGGGCTGGAAGTAGTGGTGGACCACAGCTATGAGGAAGATCCTCTGAATTTTACCAAGTAAGTACAAGAAATACTTGGAAATTAGTTAATAGCTGGGACGTCATTAGGGAGTTAATTAAACTAGCGTCTTATCATAATATATACAAATAGAAATATGTATATATGTGTCTCCATTATCTCTAAAACAAAACAAGTGACTCGCGTTTTCGTATTCTATCAAAACATAACATAAGAGGTTATGTTGGTTATATTATTATTATTATTATTAGAGTAAAGGGTTTATTTATTCACCATAGTCTAGAGGATCACACGCTGGACTCTTATTAATGACAGGGACAACGGTATTAAACATTGACTTATCTGTTTTAGCCATCAACAATTCACTGTAAACAAACCCACGATGTCTAATATTTTAATAATGGATTAATTACCTCTAAATGCCCTTCAACTTACCAACTCAGATATCAGGACTCTTCTCAGATACCATTAGTCTTTAGGTGACCTCACAGGAACACGATAAATGACCTTTTGACAGTAGAATAAGTAATAATATAAACGCACTAACGCACACACACACCCGCCGCTTGGACTTGGGTTGAGATGTATAATTACATGTATTTGTGTACAACCAAGGACATATATATATATATATATATATATATATATATATATATAATGTGTGTGTGTGTGTGTGTGTGTGTGTGTGTGTGTGTGTGTGTATATATGTTTTATGTGTGTATATGGATATGGATATGCATATTGTTACGTATGAGAAAGGAAGGGAGTTACCTTGCCTTACCTCACTACCACCACACCCCTCGTCACTCCACCACGGCAACTTAGCTGCTGCTTCCGTGAGCTGGGTAGGTGATGTGAGGCTCCCTTCTCGCTCTGAGGATTCGTGCATGTATCGGTGAGGCTGCGAGGTGACACACTATGACCTTCTGGGCATCCGGGGCAGGATGAGGAAAACCACAGTACTCCCAATCCTCTCTGGTTTACTGAACCTTATCCTTCTATGTACAACACCCTCACGTATTCCCCTGAACAAGACGCTACCCAGACTGCAGGTGATGCTCCAAATCCCGCGTCTTCTCCCAAAAACCCGCGAAACATTCGCGCCAATATCCCCCATCGTAACATTATCCCCTCCTTTCAAATCAGTCGCCCCGACTGTCACAACACACTCTACAAAATAACAAACAAACATTGCACAATAAAATAAAACAAAATACAAACTTCCTCCTCCTGGGAATAGTACAAAAGTCTTCTTCACCATTCGTCCTCCACCCACGGTCACGTCGTCAGCTACCAAGGCAGGCCGTGGTGCGCCCCAGGAGTCCTCCTCATCGTTCTGCCACGCCGTCAGCCAACAAGGCAGGCCGTGGTCCTCCTCGCGCTACCACGCCGTCACTCAGGCGTGCCTCCGCCTATCCACCACGCCAACAGCCAGGCCGTCCTCTGCCCAACTGCCACACCCTCGACCATCAGCCAGCCGCTGGTGACGTCCCTGGAGGCTCTACCATGCTATCTGCTCCTACCGTCCTCATGGGAGCTGCACTGGGCTCCCGGTTTCGCCCCTAGCAAGATGTATTTGCTGGCCACTACTTCTCCCTCCACGGAGGCGACCTTAGGAAAGCAAGGGTGCTTCTCTCAGGCCATCCTTCCCAACTTCCCTCCCCAGGTTACACGCCTTCTTCCACGCGGCAGGGCAGGCAGGCCCTGCTCCATCACTGGCCTCTTTGAGTTGCTGACTGTGCCCGTTTACTCCCTGAAGACCTCTGGAACAACCCGGCAAGGTTTCCCCTCACGGTGCCGTCCCTCGACTGCCAGGGCTCCAGTGTAGTGACCGCTTACGCTGCCTGGGGCCACGGGAGTGTTGACTGCAGCAACACGCTCCCTCCCCCCCCCCACACACCTCCGCGCCCATGCCACGCGCCACGCTCCCCCACTTGCCCCCCAAAGTTAGGTCACCCCCCCCCAAACTATTACTATTACTACACACACACACACACACACACACACACACACACACACACACACACATACACACACACACAACTCTACGCTTGTCTCTCACATACATTCACCTCACACGTACAGACAGACAGACACCCGTACGTACACGCAGACACACACACATCGCACATGGAGTGTGTCTGTCTGTATGTACACACACACACACACACACACACACACACACACACACACACACACACACACACACACACACACACACACACACACACACACACACACACACACACACACACACACACACACACACACACACACACACACACACACGGTCCGCTAGCGTAGTGGTTAGCGCACTCGGCTCACAACCCAGGGGGCCAGGGTTCGATCCCCTGGGCGGACGGAGATTATTTGGGTGTGTCTCCTTTCACGTGTAGCCCCTGTTCACCTAGCAGTGAGTAGGTACGGGATGTAAGTCGAGGAGTTGTGACCTCGTTGTCCCGGTGTGTTGTGTGTGAGTGGTCTCGGTCCAACCCAATCTTTGGTCAGTATGAGCTCTGAGCTCGTTCCATAGGAGGACGGCCCCAATACTACACTGATAACAAGCTGGCCATATCTCGCGTGGCCCTGAGTGTGGGTCAGGCTAAGGATGATTTGAGTGGGAGTGTGTATGTTCCTGATCAAGATATTAATGATAAAGTGACCATGTTTGTAGGAGATATTACCAAGTTGGAAGTGGACGCAATTGTGAATGCTGCTAATAATAGGCTAATTATTTTTATTATTTAATTGTTATATATTGATTTTTTTTTTTTATTATTATTATCATTATTATTATTATTTCTGTTATTATTCTACTACTACAACTACTCCTCCTCCTCCTCCTCCTCCTCCTCCTACTACTACTACTACTACTACTACTACTACTACTACTATAACTAACACCTCTCCCCACCCCCCCCAACAGCCTGCGTGGTGGTGGTGGTGTTGACGGTGCAGTCCACAGGGCCGAGGGTCCAACACTGTTTGAAGA
>JAPQNM010000043.1:17774434-17799434 GCA_029783475.1 Metacarcinus magister | reverse complement strand
AACATTCTTTAACTTCCTTACTCTGATTCACAATGTATTATCACATCTTAACCTGTCTTAAAAATACAATGTCAACTGCTAGATATATGGAATAAAGTGCTCCAGTTAAAAATTTATCCATACTTTAGTTTTCATATATTTTCCATATACTACCACCCTTGAATGGTAATTAATTACACAAAGCTTATTTTTTGGGGGTGGAAAATGATGTTGTTAAGTCTAATATAAAAAAGACCAATGTTATTGTTTAGTATTTAGAATTTTACCATGGTGCCCAAGAATTTTGATCATTATTACATTACAATACATTATATGCATACTTTTATCATAATGTATTTAAAGGGTTAGCTGTATAAACAAGTAATCAATGCTTAATCAAAAATGTAGTTTTTTCACTTCACTTACTAAAATTTCCGCAAGGGTAAAGTCCCTTCCCTCATTCTCAAGACTGTTTGAGGAAAGTGTAGCATTTTGTAGTATAGCATCAAAGGCTGAAGATAATGACATATTTATTTCATTGCTTTTAGTTTCACCGTGCATTGATAATGCACCTTCAGAATTTCTAAATGGCAACTGTGTCGTTTCCAATAAATTTCTTGTTTCCCTGTTCCCATTCCTGTCAGTTGCTGATTGCCAGTTATCCATACTTCAAACATTTGACTTCATGTTTTGGTAGCTATAACATTATACAAGTGTACGAATATGAAAATGAGGGGAAATAACTAAGAACTCATAATACATCAGCTTTGAGGAACGCATCCCTTGCATAAAAAAATTCTTTGGTGTATGATAAGTAAGCTGTAATAGTGAAGGTCAAATTTGGGAGGCCTTGGCCACAACCACTCACCTGGTGTATGTAAAGGTCTCATCTGTACATGCACCAGAAAGCTCTAGAGCATCTTGATTCTCTAATCGTCATGGGATCTCTAATCTAAATCTAGCCCCGCTTAATGATGTTCTGATGTTACCAAACCCAAAAAATCCGGTTGCCCACAGATATCCCAAGTTCGTGGAGGGGGGAACTTAAAAACAAGCTTTACCCAAGAATGAACCCCAAAACTAGTCGAATCACATCATAACACACCAGAACAAAACATAAGATAAGATAAGATAAGAAATGAGGAGACTGCAAGAGGCCAGTTAATGACCTACACGTGGCAGTTCCTTGGCTCCCACCCTTGGAATAATCTAATATTTACCCATCCCACCTGTCACCCCTATCCATACTCTCATCCAACCGTCTTTTAAAGCTACCTTATTAATTCCTTTTACCCATTTGAAAACCTCAATCATATCCCCTCTTGCCCTCCTTCTCTCTAGGGAGTGGAGATTAAGACGTTTTAACCTATCTTTGTAGGGTAAATTTCTCAGCCCCTGAATCATCTTGGTCATTCTTCTCTGGACTGCCTCCAAGGAGCCTATATCCTTCCTATAATAAGGGGACCAAAATTGTGCTGCATAATCTAGGTGGGGTCTAACTAGCGCTAAATACCTCAGAATTACCTCAAAACTCCTATTTGTCACACACCTACTAATAAATCCCAGTATCTTGCTGGCCCTATTTCTAGCTATAATACACTGTTCCCTGGGGCGCAAGTCACTGCTTATTTGAGCTCCCAAGTCCCTCACACTATATGACCTTCCTAAGGTATTGTCATTTAATGTGTAGTCTACAGGCCTATTACCTTTACCTACGCTCATAATGCTACACTTGTTAACATTAAACTGCATCTGCCATTTCTCTGACCACTCGTACAGCCTATTTAAGTCATCCTGCAGCATCCTAGGATCATCTAAATTCTTTACCGGTCTTCCTATCTTTGTCATCGGCAAATTTACTGATATCACTGTTTATTCCTGTCTCTAAGTCATTTATATAGATTATGAATAACAACGGTTCTAGTACTGATCTCTTTGGTACCCCACTAGTGACATTACCCCATTCTGATTTCTTCCCATTAATATGTATCCTCTGTTCCCTACTAGTAAGCCATCCCCTAATCCATTCTAGTACCTTCCCACCTATGCCATGAGCCTTGACTTTACTTAACAGTCTCCTATGGGAAGGTAAAAGTGCAGAATAAGGCCTTCTGCCCTTTCTTTTTTTTCTCTCCTTCCCTACATACTATACATAGTGTACTCAACACATCTGTGAAGGTTTCAGGCGAGGGGCACCATTATTTACCTCGCAAAACATCTTTGAAGTTATGTTAGGTTGGTTAGGTTATGTTAAGTTATGGTTAGGTTAATGTTGTTAGGCTAGGTTACGCTTATGTTATGGTTAGGTTAAGTTCGGTTCAGTAAGGTTCGGTTATATAAAATGTTATATAAATGGTAATAAAATTTTAAAATCTTATATAACCGAACCTAACCTAACTTAACCTAACCATAACATAACCGTAACCTAATCAAACAACCTTAACCTAACCATGACTTAACATAACCTAACCAACCTAACATAACGTAACTTCAAAGACGTTTTTGCGAGGTAAATAATGGTGACCCCCGCCGGGGCCTGAAACCTTCACATGTGTTGAGTACACTATGTATAGTATGTAGTGAAGGAGAGAAAAAAGAAAGGGCAGAAGGCCTCATTCTGCACTTTTACCCAATTTCCTTCAAAAACTACTTGAGAACCTCTTTCTGCAAATAATATCAACTTAATCTGGAAATGTCCATAACTGTTTTCCGCTATATTGTATATACTTAACATTATATAGGGCAGTTAGGAAACTATACGTGTTGTAGTTAGGATGTTCTTGACAGGAGAAACCGACAGGAAACTCAGCATTTCTCCAAAATATATTCCTGAATGACACTAATTATCTTTCTGACCCAGCAAAGCATTACTAACCAAGCACAACGTAATAACACCCACGATGGGAAGCTCCTCTCCCTCAGACTCTGATAAAGGATACCTTAACATGTAGCCTAATAACAGCCGTACCAAACATTTTCTCCTTACCTATATTATTATTGAGAAGCTCACCTCACAATTCACAACTCCCAAACCAGACAACACCAATCACAGCCTTATTCATAGGGGGCATAAAAGGCCAGACACATTTTCTATTCGGTGATTTCGGTCACGTGCTATAGACAATTAAAAAAGCAGTTAGTCAGCGTCTGACAGCCATACATACCACAAACTTTGTCAACGAGGGACCTCGACTCTTCAATTACCTGTCGAGCCCGAGGGACATTAGAGACACTTCTAATTGCAACAGACTTTCAATGCAAAGGATCCCTGATGTAAACGCTATCTCCCTCAAGCAGCTCACCCTCAATCCAAGAGGAGCAGAGGCGAGAGCAACTAGATCGCAGCTCAGCTGAGCCACATCAGCGCTGTAGGGGTTGTGGACTACCAAGTAGACATGATACTTCAACACTGGACAAGTAAGACACAGAGGACAGGGAGAGTAGCAGCAAATCTGAACCTCTAAGTAAATTTGTTCCACCGCAAACTCGCCGCAAGGCGTAGTAGCCTAGTAGGAATCACTGGTTCAACCCGTCATGTGGGAGGGTCACTCAGGAGTAGTGAATGCAGTGCAGTCTACAAGTGTGCTGAAAATGTATGTGCAAGAAAACTACGTACCGTATATGACTTCCTTCGATTGTGTGGTCACGAAAGGTGTGAGGTTGTAAGATAAAGGTAAAGTTGGGGCAATACGATTTGCGGAAAATTATGTTTCACCAATATATCAGTTGCGCTTTATGCCATTTTGACTTATTTCGGCTCGTATTAACAGGCTGCGCTTTATGCCATTTTGACTTATTTCGGCTCGTATTAACAGGCTGCGCTTTATGCCATTTTGACTTATTTCGGCTTGTATTAACAGGCACCACCACGTGTTTGTCTCATATTGGTTTTTTTCGTGATTAAGTCACCACAATATATTCCGGGTGTTGATAAGATTAGTTCCTCTTGCTGTCTCCGAGTGCGTTGTTAAGAGTTGATGATTGTTATGTAGTATGTAATATTCAGCCACTGCTTGGAGAGGTGTAGGTTTCGTTAAGCTTGATGATAAAGGTTTGATGTACAGTACACATAAACTATACCTGACTCCGCGTCGTGTCTAGTGACGAAAGATACTGGATTTGTGCTTTGTGAGGTGAGCTTCTCAGTAATATAGGTACTTCTGGGAGAAAACGTTTGGTACGGCTGTGTTAGGTTATTACATGGCTAGGTATTCTTTATCAGAGTCTGAGGGAGAGTAGCTTCCCATCGTGAATGTTTACCTGTGAATGCTTACCTGTGAATATATAGTGGGGAATTAAGAAGCACGCTTCTTGTGGTGTCCCCCACCTCTAAAGACTAGTCAGCCAGTATGTTTAAGCGGTTTTAATGTGTCTATCGTATCGGGCTTTGAATGTGGCTATTGTTGGGACGTGCATTCCAGTAATTGATGACTGATGGAGAACCAGTTGCCTATTAATGCTGTCCTCCAGTGGTCAGGCTACAGCAGCTTGAGAGAGTGTCCTCTTAATCCGATGGATGTTTTCGATAACCAAAAATTGGGGGTTGGTCGAGGTGCTGACGCCGTTTTTTTTTTTTATCGTAGCCACACGTCAGTGGCTCAGTGCATTGGGTGTTCGTCAATTGGTCATTGTTTGGTTAGGTATTATTTTACATCTTCACCACAATGCTTTAGAGAATTCAGGGTTATATTTTTGGATTACCCGATGCATTTTGAGAAGGTTTTCTTCAATTACATTTCTGTCGCAAATTCTTAGTTTGTGAGATATTCAATGTTTTCTGGGAGACCTTATCTTCGAAAAATAAAGCTTAGTTTTGTTTGAACAAGGTTCTGTTATTTGTCTATGTAGGTTAATGTTTGGTTAATATAGGTTATGTTAGGTTAGGTTAATATAGAAGCTATCAAATGTTCTTTATGACCAAAAGTAGGGTGTTGGACGAGGTGCAATCTGAAGATGGAGACGTAAACAAATGCCATTATGGTGAAGATGTAAAATTTTACCTTTGGTTATGTTAGTGATTCTGGCATCTTGTTTATAGCGTAAATCATTGTTTTTTGTCTTCCCCACCCAAGAACCTCACATTCCCACAAGTCCCCAAGTTTGTTGTGGGTGATAAGTATATCTTATTATATGTGCATTTGCGACGGAAATGAATGTCAAAATCATTGTAAATGGATCAAAATCTATACGTAAAGAGTGTTATTTATATCCAGGTGCATTCTGGTGAAGATGTAAAATTTTACCAAATTTTTTTTCAAAGGGCCTACAGATACGGCAACCATACCCCGTTGTCATCCCCTATTCGTATGGCATGCACCGGCGTCACCCACCGTGTTACCGTGTTCACATTAAATTTGATATTTTCATCGTACGAAGAGTTTCAAAATCACTTAGAAAGTTATTTACAGAATAATCTGCTATTCCTACGGCCTGTGCCTTATTATTTATCTGGTAAAGCATCTTCCAAGTTATGTTAGGTTTGGTTAGGTACAGTTTGGTTTGGTTAGGTTCGGTTATATAAGCTTTTTACCCAAAAGTTAGGCACGTGCCGTATCTATAATCGAGCATTATGAGGAGATGGCTTACATTAGGTTATGATTAGATTAAGTTAGGTTAGGTTTGGTTAGATATGGTTTGGTTCAGTTAGGTTCAATTATATAAGCTTATTATATTTTATTACCCAAAAGTTAGGCATGTGCCGTATCCATAAGCGAGCACTATGAGAATATGGCTGCCGTACCTGTGAGATGTGCATATAAGTGCTTACAGATGTGGCAGCCGTACCCCGTTGTCATCCCCTATTCGTATGGCTGCCGTACCTGTAAGCAATACCAATTTTTTTTTTCTGGTGTGTTATGATGTGATTCGACTAGTTTTGGGGTTCATTCCTGGGGCAAAGCTTGTTTTTAGGTTCACCCCCTCCACGAACCTGGGGTATCTGTGGGCAGCCATATTTTTTGGGTGGGGGAACATCAGAACGAGATACTTGCAGTATAATAGAGGTATAAAATCAATCTTAGCACACAAAACACAAGTCAAACTAATTTTCCTTCGCAACTTTTTTTTCATCCTCTTCCTGCCGGCCCGTCACCAATCCTTCTCCAGCCTACCTGTTTACAATTTGAAAAATAAATTAAATCTAACCTCTCCAAGCTTAACTAAACCTAACTTTTGAAACCTCTTTCATAATGGCCATTTCCGATTTAAAAAAAATTAAATAAAACTTTTCCTAACAATCAAACCAAAATCTAATATAATCTAACCTAATCTAAATTGAATTTAGATAATTATTGAGGCTATGAAGACAAAGGAAACTACGGATACTTTGCAGAAGAATTAAGTGATTTTGGGTTCCTCTTATGGAGAAATGTAAATTTTCCAAGTGATTAAGATTCCAACTGTCCATTAAGCAGATGTAGGTACACTGCTGCTAGCTTTTAAGTGTTTATATTGTGTGATACTGGACAACGTAAGCTTAGCATTAAAGCTATGCTATGTTTAACTTCTCTTCTGATGGGCTTACTGGACTCTAGGTCAGACAGTCAATTTTAAGCCCCAGGAAAAGCTGCATTCTGCTGATGCGCCAGCCCATCAGGAACTAAATGTATACTCATACATAATGAATAATGGCTGGATGATGCATTATTTGGAGCAAAAATCATATAAGTGACTGCAGTGAATAATTATGTTCGACAAATTTATAAAAACTATCACCAAAATATGTAGAAAAGGATGCATCAAAAGAATAAACTGTATTATCTGAAGGCAGTGGTAATGTAGTTGGCATTCATGGCAGAACAGATTATAATATGTTTTCTGTATATTTTTGTTCTTTTCAAAATCTAATGCCATGATGTGTACAATCCATAAGTTAAAGTAGACAGTCAAGGTTAATAACGTTGAGTGTCTTCACATTAACCCTGATTCTTGTGCATCTAGTTATCTTTTGAATGGTATATAGTAACTGTGACCACTAGATGGGTAGAAGGTCATTAAACGGTGCTAGATTTAGATTAGAAATTCCCACGACCAATAGAGAATCAAGAAGGTCTAGAGCATGTAGTACAGATGAGACCTTTACATACACCAGGTGAGTGGTTGTGGCCAAGGCCTCCCAAATTTGACCTTCGCTATTACAGTTTAAACTTATCATACACCGAAGCACTTTTTTATGCAAGGGATGCGTTCCTTAAAGCTGATGTATTATGAGTTCTTAGTTATTTCCCCTCATTTTCATATTTGTACACTTGTATAATGTTATGGCTACCAAAACATGAAGTCAAGTGTTTGAAGTATGTATTTAATAACTTCATATGACTTAGCCATTGTTTTACAAAGAATTTTTTTTTTTGCAGGTTGCACATCCTGTAGACCACATTTTCCGCAAAATTAATGGCTGTGAGAGAAGTAGTTATTGTCAGAAGCAGGACTGTACCATATACAACATACTCCTCTTTCTGATGTAGTTTTGTACTCTCATACATCTTGTGAATATGGATAACTGGCAACCAGCAGCTGATAGGAATGGGAACAGGGAAACAAGAAATTTATTGGAAACGACACAGTTGCCATTTAGAAATTCTGAAGGTGCATTATCAATGCACGGTGAAACTAAAAGCAATGAAATAAATATGTCATTATCTTCAGCCTTTGATGCTATACTACAAAATGCTACACTTTCCTCAAACAGTCTTGAGAATGAGGGAAGGGACTTTACCCTTGCGGAAATTTTAGTAAGTGAAGTGAAAAAACTACATTTTTGATTAAGCATTGATTACTTGTTTATACAGCTAACCCTTTAAATACATTATGATAAAAGTATGCATATAATATATTGTAATGTAATAATGATGATCAAAGTTCTTGTTCATGTTCTTGTTGGGAATTTGCTTTGGCTGTGCAGGCTGTGGTGCCACAGCCTCTAGTGCCCCAAAAGTGCAGGTTGCAGATGAGTAAGTGGATCAGATCCTGTTGAGTTGACCTGTCCTCTGGAGGAAGGTTCTAGTGTGCTTAAGTACTTTGAAGGTCAGTTGTTGATGGTTTGCAGAGGTGGAGAGACAGCAGTGAGTGGAGGAGTGCCATGCAGTGGGAGTGGTGGCGAGGACAGTGCATTAGGAGGTGTTTTGGGGTGTCTTGTTGTGTTGGGCACCAAGGACAGTGAGGATCATCTGTCATGCCCAGCTTGTGTAGGTGTGAGTTTAGGAGGCTGTGTCCAATTCCGAGTCTGGTGACAGCAGTGTCAAGGGCATGGCTGGGGTAGTAGGTCCAACAGTGGTGTCATGTGTCTTGTCTGATGCGTCCAAGTGAGGTTTACTGTAGGGCGTGAGTTAGATATGTGTCCCAGTGTAGGTCGCAGGCTGTCTGGAGGTTGGTCAGAAAGTCAGTGTGGTCAGTAGGGAGGTCTATGGGGAAAGGGTGGGAGTGAATATTCAAAGATGGGTTGTCTCATCAACTTTTCTTCAGTCTTACAGATGGTCATCTATTTTCCATCTCTGACATTCTTGATATCAGTGAAACTGAGGGTCCTATGAGGAGAGGAAGGCCAGTTGTAAGATGGAATGATAGGGTAAAGGAATACATGCATGTAAGAGTTGCTGATAGAGTAAGGATTGGACAAGCAAGGAGGTAGTGTATGGATATGGATAGGAAGAGATGAGACTTTTCTGCCATGGCTATCTCCTTGGGGGACGTTCCTGGAAGGAACGACGCGTCAGAGACCATAGTTGGATAGAATAGCACAAAACTGCATGAATAGGTAGTTATTGATGGTATTTCCAGTAACATTATTGATTATCACCAGGGTGAATCCCAAGTCATCAGGATTTTCAATTTTCATAGATAGATAAATTGGTAGATATTTTGTTGACCACATTAAATGTATAACCATATCTTTAAATGTTTTTTTATTCTTTTATTGTTGCTAAGCAAATATAAAGACTGATTAATTATTGGACAAAAATTCTGCTTTCCAGGAGCTTGGAGATGACAGCCTGGGACTGAAGGTTCTTCTCACAACCAAACAAGCCTCCTTCCTTGGAGTTATCAACTTCATTTTGACACCATGTAGGAAAATCGCTCTGGAAAAGGTGTGTGTGTGTGTGTGTGTGTGTGTGTATTTATCTAGTTGTATATACCTAGTTGTAATCTACAGGGCCTGAGCTACAATCGTGTGGTTCTGTTTCCTCCGTATCCACATTTGTCTAGTTTTTCCTTTAGTTGATGTACATCAGCTCTTCTTTCAGTCCATTTCAAGTATCTATACTTCCTTGGGGAAAACTGTATTTTTTTGTGTCATTTAAGCAAATTCCTTTCACCAATTTTTGTCTTGTGTCCCCTTAAATTTCCAGCCTCTCCTTTTCTTCTTAATTTTAGATCTTGTCTATCTGTTCCTTCCAGGTTGTTCATCAATTTATATATTGTAATAAAGTCACCTCTTTCGCTTCTTTCTTCAAGTGTTCTTAATTGCATTTCTTTTAATCTTTCCTCATATGTGAGATCTTTCAATTCTGGCACCATCTTCGTTGCTATTCTCTGTATTCTTTCTAATTTCAACACATGCTTTTTTTAGTGAGGAGACCATATTACTTCTGCATATTCCAGTTTTGGTCTAATAACTGAAGTTCTAATTTTTCTCATCATATCCTAATCAAGGAAGTGAAAAAACATTTATATATTTCTTAGCATCATGAATGTGTCACCAAAAATTCTATCTATATGTTTCTCTGGTGATAATTTATCCTGTATTACCACTCCCAACTCTTTCTCTTCTTTTTCTATTGATATAATATTTTGTTCTAATTTATATTTTGTTGTAAACACTTTCTGAAAATTTTTGTTCAGTAGTACACTAATTTCCTTTGGGTCCTCATATACTTCCTTATTTTCCTTCAACTGAGCTATGCTTTCTTTACGTTTTAATTTTACATTGATAAATCTATAAAACAGCTTCAGTTCTTCCTTACACTTGTCAACTATATCCTTTCCGTATCTCTTCTCTTCCTCTCTTCTTACCCTTACATATTCATTCCTTGCTAGTTTATATTCTTCTTTGGTATATAATTCCTCTTGCTTGACTTCCATATCTCCTCCCTTCATTTCAATTTCCAGGACTACATGGTCACTGTTTCCAAAGGGGCACTCATAATTTATATTTTTTCTAGATTTATTCCTTTGGTAAATAGTAGGTCTAATCTTGATGGTTTATCTTTTCTATATCTTGTATTTTCAGTAACCCGTTGTATCATTGTATTATTCATTATATGCTTCAATAATGTACTTCCCCAAGTATTTCCACCTCCACTTTCATGTCTCCCACCTTACTTCACTACAGTTAAAATCTCCTACTAACATTATCCTTTTGCTGTTTCTAATATTTTTTTCTAAACCCTCTACAGTATCTTCTATTAATTTTGTGTGTTCATCTGTGGTCCAATTTTTAGTTTTGGGTGAGGACGTATGCATTTACAATTTTTTGAGTTTCTCCACATTTTGTCATAATTTGTGCACTAATCAATTCTGCTTTCCTTTTTCCATATTCTACATTTATCACTTTTATCGTGGATCTTATCATTTTCATCACACCACATCCTTCCTTGCCTTTTCTATCCTTCCTCCATATACTGTAATTATTATTATTCTCAATGTTAGTTTGGATGTCCTCAGATAATTTTGTTTCACCTAGGTATACGATTTCAGTTTTTTTCTCACTAAGATAATCTGTTAACTCTAATTTTCTTGGTATCAATCCATCTATGTTTGTTTGAAACATCTCAGCTGATTCTTTACGTTCAGTCACCTCTTCCTTTACTGCTCTCACCTCTATCCTATTTATGTCTCCTGCCTCAATCTCACCACAGTTTTAGAAACATCCACGTCAGAATCACTGGAACCTTTGAAGCTATTCTCAGTTTTTTCTAGTCATCCACTGTTCACAATACTTTCCTTCAATATTTTCAGCTTCTCTATAACTCACTGTCTTAATTAGTAAGAAACACGGCCTATTTACACCAGCTCAAATCGTGTATTACAACAGTAGTAATGTGTGTGTGTGTGTGTGTGTGTGTGTGTGTGTGTGTGTGTGTGTGTGTGTGTGTGTGTGTGTGTGTGTGTGTGTGTGTGTGTGTGTTAGGAATCATGTGTTACCTGTGGTTGCTGTAGCCACTGGATGGAACTTGTGTGTTGTTTGAGTGCTGCGGCAACTACAGAACACTCATTTTGGTTCACAAATATAATTTTTGGCTCTTGGCAGCAAATATTTATTACTATTTTATCTCTGTAAATAAAGCATTTCTTACAAATATCTTACAAATTTGCCTATGACTTATTTATCTGTTGTTATATCACAGCTGCTGACTTCACAACTACAGGTACTACATGTTTTGATATAAAGCATATTAGTGCATTAATGCAATACAAACAACCTGTACTTTCTCTTCCACTTAATGTTTCACTTCTGCATAACCGTGATACTAATTTTCATTCTAACTTATGTTGAAAATATTAATTTACAAGTCTCTATGTCAGCATTATACACACATTAGTAGTGATTACCTCATGTCATTGTTTCTTTTTGGCGTGAAAGTGTAATTTATTCAGTAATCAATAACATGATTTGTAATGCACCATCCCCAGGTGAGCAATCCAAACACTGGGAAGAAAACGCTTGGCCTTCGGACCTTCTTCTTTCATGATGTGGTCAACATTAAGGTGCTGGGGAGTGACCAGGAAGCCAGACAGAGACTCTTTAAGGTGAGTGAAGCTTTCCTTAGATTGCTGGGGTTGCAAACCATAAGAAATATTTTGAGAAACTTAGGTGCTAGCTTTTTTAAGAGAATAATAGATAGTAAGGATTGGAGACTGATTTATTCAAAGGTTATGTTCCTGGAGATGTGTTCATAATTCAAATTTAAATAGTACATGTATTTAGCATGTAGAGAAAATAGGAAGGTGTTCGATTTATTTATTTAAATTTTCTTGCAATTTCCACAATGAAAACCTGGCAATTTACTGAAAGTTTGCTATGAGTATATTTAAATATGATATTAGTGTTAACACTAAAGATGTATATTGCTGATAAGTGATATGGTAATGATATTTTGATATACAGTTAAAATTTGATCAGTCATATTTGAGGTAAGTTGGAAGGGATATGCTGTTGATGCTTTTAATCATGTAAAAATATTCTGGTGTATAGAAAATATTTTTAGATATAATTAAATTAAATTTAAACTGAAAATGTCAACATAATGCTTTGTACACAAAACAAATGCACACATTTGGAGCATCTACTACCTTTAACTACAATTTTTATTTACCTAGTTGTAGTATACAGGGCCTGAGCAACACTCGTGTGGTCCTGTCTCCGTATCTATATTTGTCCAGTTTTTCCTTCAGTTGATGTACATTCTTTGCCATTATCACCTCTTCCTTCAGTCCATTACAAGTATCTATACTTCTTTGGGGAAAAGTGTACTTTTTTTTGTATCGTTCAAGCAAATTCCTTTTTGCAATATTTCCTTGTGTCCCTTCAAATTTCTAGCCTCTCCTTTTCTTCTCCATATTAGGTCTTTTCTATCTGTTTCCTCCAGATTTTTCGTCAATTTATATATTGTGATTAAGTCACCTCTTTCCCTTCTTTCTTTTAGTGTTGTTAGATGCATTTCTTTGTGTGTGTGTGTGTGTGTGTGTGTGTGTGTGTGTGTGTGTGTGTGTGTGTGTGTGTGTGTGTGTGTGTGTGTATGTGTGTGTGTGTGTGTGTATTTACCTAGTTGTAATATACAGAAAAAGAGTTATGCTCGTACTGTCCCATCTCCAAATCTACTATTATCCAGTTTGCTTTTGAAATCATGAAAATTTCTTGCATTAATTACTTCTGCATCAAGTTCTTTTCAGGCTTTTATGCTTCTATATGGGAAGCTGTATTTTTTATGTCTCTCTTGCATGTAGTCCTTTTCAGTTTCTTCTCGTGTCCTCTTGTAGTTCTGTCGTCCCACACAAACAGATCATCTCTATCAATTTTTTCCAGACCTTTTGAGGCTCTATACACTGCTATAACATCTTTCTCTTCTTTTCTCAAGAGTTGGTAGTTTCAGCCAAGAAATTCTTTCTTCATACGGTAAATTTCTCAGGCTTGGAACCATTTTTGTAGCTGCTCTTTGTATTCTCTCAAGCTTCTTTATATCTTTCTTTTTATGTGGTGACCAAATCACTGCCACCTATTCTAATTTTGGTCGAATTAATGATGTTATCAATTTCTTAATCATTAGATATTTAAAAGCCACTCTTATATTTCTCAGCGACTGATATGTATCGCCTGGGATTTTTTTTATATGTTTTTCTGGTGACAAATTATCTGTAATCCATAATCCCAAATCTTTTTCAACATTTGTTTTGTTTATCCATTCATTTCTCATCGAATACTTTCCTCTTTGTCTCATTCTACTACAGCCTATTTCCAGCACTTTACACTTTTTGGCATTAAACTCCATTTCCCAAAGTTTACTCCATCTGTGAATCTTATTTAGATCCTTTTGTAAATGCTCATAGCCCTCTTTACTTTCAATTTTTCTTAGTAATTTGGCATCATCTGCAAATAGGCTCATATAACTATTCATCCCCTCTGTCATATCATTTACATAGACCAAGAAAATCACTGGGGCCAATACTGATCCTTGAGGAACTCCACTTTTCACACTGCACCATTCTGACTTCTGATCTTTTATTACTGTTCTCATTTCTCTGTTGCTCAAAAAGTCTTCCATCCATTTCAGCAAACCACTCTTCAATCCTCCTACATTTTCTAGTTTCCAGAGCAGTCTCTTGTGAGGTACCTTGTCTAAAGCCTTCTTGAGGTCCAGGTAGATGCAATCAACCCATAGAAAAAGTTTTGGTTCGTTTTTACATTTTTCTATTATATTTCTCTCAAAGTGACTTTCTTCTTCTCTTTGGATTCTTACATATTCATTTCCAGTTGTTTTGTATCATTCCCATAAATTTATTCCTCCTTTTTTCCTTCACTTGCTCTATGTTGTTTCTCTCTCCAATCTTGCTAATTCACATCTATTAAACTATTAATTCTTTTTCTTTTCTCTAATAACCATTTTTGGAACATATCTATCTCTGCCCTCCGTGTATATTCGGATGAACTCATCCCATTTCTTCTGGGTGCTCCTTGTTGCATGGAAACTACTCCAGTCTGTCTCTGCAAAAAAAATTTCTTAATGCTTCAACCGAGGAGGTGGAGGTACTTTTTGTAAATGCAGATAATATACTTTTTATTTTTCATGTTTCTTGTTAATTACATAATCACCACGAAGCTGGGTGTGATATCTTAAAAATGGTTACTTTTCAGGATATATATTTTGAAAAGCAGCAAGGCAAGAAACTGCTTAGGAAAAAATTATTGCCCATTGACCTGCAGGAGAAGTGCAGGAATATCATCCCTATGGGTGAAGTGATGCCAGGTTTGATGCAACATTTAATAAGTGAGGAAGTTTCTACTGTGAAGTCCAGTCCAGCATCCTCATCTCCACCACCAGGAAGACTCCCTCGGCCCTGCAAATGGGTTATAATTGATGTGATTGATGATGCTTACAAGAAGGCTGTAAGTATTAGGATTGTTCAGAGTATTGTTATAGTTTTGTTGTCAGTTCGTCTGAAAATAGTTTGTATTGTATAAACTTTAGGTTTGTAATTTTTCTTCTCATGTTTGTAAATTATTTTGAATGTTTTAGAAGATTACACTTTTTATTATTTTACACTTAGTTTGGACCTTTTTTATTGAAAGATATTTATGTTATACAGAGGATAAGGAAGGGAACATCTGGAAATGAAGAAAGGGGAAAGAAAGAGGATGGTACAATGTTGGTTAAAATGAAGAATTTAAGGAGAGACGGGCTGCGTATTTTGAAGGACTGTTAAATGTAGAGCAAGATAGAGAGGCTGAGGTTGTTGCAGTTGGAAGAGAAAATGTAGTAAAGGTATTAAGAGGGTTGACTAACGCACAGATCATGAAAGAGGAAGTACAAGGAGTGGTAAAGGAGATGAAAGCAGGGAAAGCTGTAGGATTGGATGGGTATATTTACCTAGTTGTATTTACCTATTTTATCCTAATTTATATGTCCATGAGGGTCTCATTACACTCTTTACCATTTCGAATACGTAGCATTTCTTTTACATTAAATTCCATTTCCCATGTCTTACTCCATTCATAAATTTTGTTTGTCATTCTGTAGCTCCTCGCAATCCTTGTGATTTCTTATCATTCTTCATAATTTTGCATCATCTGCAGACAGACTTATGTAGTAACTACTTACTCCTGAATATTTCTTTGAACCTAATTTTATCTTTCCCTTTTTCTTCTTTCCAAATTTTCACTTCATTGTCAACAAAATCCTTAACTTCATCCCTAATTTCCTGTTTAACACATCCTTGGGTCCTCTTTAAATCCTCATTTTCACTCTTCAATCCCTCAATCTCTTTCACCCTCTCATCATTTATTTTTTTTAGATTGTCAATTTATCTCCTTAACTCTGTTCTTTCCTTATTCCACTCAATCCTTTCCTTACTGCATTGAGTAAATTTAATTTCACTCTCATCATTTACCTTCTTAAGGTTCTCAATTTCCTTTCACAACTTTTCCCATTCAGTAGACAAATGAAACATCCTCCCAGCTGCTTCTTTACATCCACTCACCTCTTCCTTTACTGCTCTTATCTCTATCCTTGTATTGTGTTCATAGGTGTGTGTATGTATGCCTGGTCTTGGCTACCCCCTTTAGGGGGATAAGAGCCTGGTATATGGATAGAGAAATAGACATATAAGAACTATTATTCCTTCAGAAAGACCTTAAATTGCAATGATTTACCATAAATTTTAACTTTTTTTTTTAGTTTATTAGTGAACTTCTGTATCTACTTAACTTATGTATTTCATTGTTGCAGCTTTCTGTGATTTGCAAGGAGATGGTTATCTCTCTAGGAATGGCTGGCCTTAGACTGGGTAGATCCGGCACCATGGTGTGGCTGTCTGTTGCCACTTCCAATATAATCTTTCACTTTGATGTGGCTAAGATTGGGGCACCAGAAGTGATGGAAGGAGGCCTTGGTACAGTCCTGCAAGATGGCAGTGTGGTGAAGGTAGTTCATGACTGTCGGTCCATGGAAGACCTCCTCCATCACCAGCTGAACCTTAATCTCACCAATGTGTTCGACACCCAGGTTAGCTTTGAATAATTCAAATATTTTAAAAAAAAGTATGTAGAATCGTAAAAGGTTTGGTCCTACAAAGTGGACAAAGATTGTAGTGTAGTGTAAGATACCAGGATGCTCCACCAGCTACAGCAGTATAGTGTTGTAAGTTAAGGTTTCCTGCAACTTTTTTGTTCACTAAGAAGCCTACTCTGTGTTCTTAATTGTCTTTTAGTTCTCTGTAGCAGAAAATGTGACTATTCTTCAGTTCTTTGAACCTCACTTATGCCTATGATATCCCATTGGACGCCTTCTAGTTTTTCTATTAACACTTCAAGACTACCTTCACTAGCTAGTGGACTAACATTATAAGTGCCAAGGTTGAAAATTCCAAAGGTGGCCTGTCTGAACCCAGATTTCTTAGCATCCTCTGCTCTGGAGCAGGTCTGACCACTGCTATGGCCAGCTGCTCCATCTCTGCTAGGAATTAGAGGCCATGACACGGATGTTTTTGATCATATGGGGCAGGTGAGGCAATACCATGCCACACTGGCATAGGGCAACTGATTCTTTGAATTTATAAGCCCCTTCACCACAGCGAGGTAGTCTTCATTGAAGGTGTCAAATTCATAACATCGTAATTTTGTATTTGTAATTTGTTTTTTTCTTGGATCATATCAGGTGTAGGGAGAGAAAGGGCATAAGTTGAATATGAAGTGGCAGGAGTAAAACCTATGTTTCCAATTTATCAAGTCATTTTAGGCGTGGCTAGCAGGATTAGCAGATATGCCACATCATCATCACTACCAGCTCTCTCTCTCATATTGTTAACTATTAACTACTATCTAAATGAGTTTTAAATACTCTGTGTACATTTAATTGGGTATTGATAGAGGGGGAGGCTTCAAAAAGAAAAGGTGTGTAAAATAGGGAGAGATGGAGGATATTCTGCCATGGCCGTTCCCTTGGGGTCATTCCTGAAGGGAATGAGGCATCAGAAACCATAGGCGGTGGCTTAATGGGTAGCGTGCGGGGCAGACCAGCTCAGAGTCCTGGGTTCGAGTCTGGCGACGAGCTGGCCACTTTTCTTTGGAAAAACCGCCGAGTGGCCAAAGATCACCCACATGCTGCCATCAACACTATCTTAGACTAGTACTGCAACGTTAAAATGCAACGAGGAGCTTCTGCGGACAGCATGGACCTCTCAACAAGAAACGAGGCGTCACTTAAAAAATCTAACCTGCGCTCAGGCAGAGGCTGACCATTCAAAAAGCCTCCATCTAGCCTACCGGCACCATAGGTTCAAGACATTGCTGTTCATAAAAGATTTACAAGAGAGATTGTTCCTTAACAGGTTGCTGAAATTTATCTGCACTCACTAAACCACCAAGGATCTGTGCCACTGCTGGTGTCCACCTTACCTTCCCTGCTGTCAAAGTACCTCAGCTTGGCTCCTCATCACATCTTACCTGATGGGCAGGAAAACTGCAAGGCAAGCACTGAAATTGATATTTCTTTTGTGATGCACATGTTTATTGGTTATGATGATTAGAAGATATTTTCAAGCTATTGACATGACATTTATGGGATGAAAAATAAGCTTACATAACATTTACGAGATTGAAAATAAACTGTGATGATACTGTTTTACAGATTGATGATTCCTTGTTGCTAGAGCGCCCTTTAGCAGAGTCTCATGGAGAGTGTTTAGCTAGAGATGTCATGTATTTGAGGGAGTTGCGCCTAGAGCAGATGGATATGATGCTAGTGGACCTGAGACAAATTACTGAGGTGTACTTGGGAGCTATGAGAGATAAGGACTCATTGACTCTCAGCCAGGTGAGTCAATTCTTCACTTCATTATTTGCTAAATCTATAATTTCCTTGTTTGCACCTCTTTGAGGCCTCATTTTCTCTCTAATTTTTCAATCTCCTTCACCCTCTCATCCTTTACTTTCTTGAGTTTGTCATTCATTCTTGAACTCTATTCTTTTCTTACTTATGCCATTCAGTAAAATTCAATTCCCAGACATTCCTCAAATGCATTATCTTTTCAAATGATTCTTTGCATCCTATACTTGAATTTACCAAGATAAATATAGAAAATAGTATGTAATACGGTGGTTGTTAAATAAACTTTTGAGTTAATTTTTTTTTCTATAAACCAGCTGGAGCCACAGATAGTTCCAGTAGATGTACAGAGGCTGGGTAAGCAGTCAGCAGAGAGAATCACAGATGGTGGCATTCCATTCATGCAACATTCCAAGGGATCCCAAAACCCTAGGCTATGGAGGAAGTAATGTTCAAAGTGAGTGAACTTCCTCATACCTTGAAAGATATTAAAATTTTTACATATTGATAATTTTGAGAGCCAGTAAGTTGTAGCGTTTAGGGTTTTATAGGAAATACTGATTTTAGTTCTTGTAAGTTTCTTTCATTAATTTTTGTTATTATTTAAATTTGTAGTTTTTGGTTCCTAATTGTCATCCCTTTTCAAAATTTACCAATATCTTGAAATATTCCATAAAACCCATGGGGACCATTTTGGGCATTTTATATATATATATATATATATATATATATATATATATATATATATATATATATATATATATATATATATATATATATATATATATATATATATATATATATATATATATATATATATATATATATATACACACACACACACACACACACACACACACACACACAGTAAAAGTTCCTTAATCCAAACACGGATAGTCCAAAAATCCCAATACTCCAAATTTTTGAAGGCAGCTGATGAAGCTACAAATGTGGCTCCCTAGCAGCAGGAAGTAGAAGCAAGCGGAAGAAACCGAGTCAGTCCGACACTGTCCAAAAGCATTGTCTGCCATTTTCCATCTACCAGTACACTGTTTGGTGGTCACGTTCGCTAATTCCACCTGATTTTCGGACATGATCGTGACATAATGAAAAGTGTCACCGACCCAGCCAAGCCTGAGGAGGAGGGGAGAGAAGAGTAAGAACTTTCTAAGGAAGCAAAAGTTTCAAGGAAGGAAGCTGCTGCTGAGCACTTTGATAAAATGGTCCACTTTGTTGAACATTTTGTGAAGTGATTTTTACACGAAGTGTGAACAGGCTTTGAGGCAGGCTCATATTTGGGACTTGATGAGGAACATGAGCAACCCGGCAGAGAAATCCGTAGAAGATGAGCCAAAGCCAGCTACCTACACTCCAGGTAGTCCTAAGCAGCCTGATAGTCCTATGTCCATGCTTGAGGGGGAGGACCAGGAGTGACAGTAACAATAAGTGATATTCATTAGGTTTAAGGATAACATTAAGAAATTTTAACATTAATAATAAGTACACCTACTACAAGAGAGAGAGAGATAGATTATTACATTAAACTCACTTGTCATGTAAATTACATGGAAAAAATTAAACAATTTATTAGTCTTTGTACATATAAATTGATTGGAAACTGTCCGGTTACAGTTAACTGGTACATAACTTAAGGTAACACTTTCATGGTCTTCATGAAATACAAATAACTCATAATTATGTTTTACAGATGTTGTAATACCTCATGTTTTGAAACACTGAAAAATTAATCTAAAATAGCCATGAGACAGCTGCACCTGGGGATCAAACCCTATACAGTACACTCAACGTAACTACACCTTACCAATCAGACCAGAATGATCACCAAGGTCCATGTGGAGTTTGTCCTGTCACTACTATGTGCTGGAAACAAGACATGAGAAGGTGATGCACTGTTGCCTACTGGATAAACCAGCTAGTTATAAAGAGTTGAGGATGAAGATGAATGAATTTCCACAGATGAATGAAGTTGACCAGTTGACAACAAAACTAACCATAAACTTGTAATTACTATTTGCCTCATTTACTCGCTGTAACTGGTGTGAAAAGTTGCAAAAGACAAGGAGAGGCATGATTTTCAGCTTACTTAACAAGTATTGTCACTATCTAGTACATGGGTTGTATTAAAGATATTACAATCATACAACATTTTCAACCACATGTGCTATGGGAGAATAGTGCGGCATATTGCTGAACTGCATATGAACTTAACTCACTTGATGCCCCACACTTCTTCAAAACCACTGCACACTTTGGCACAAGTTAATGCTGCTGACAAGTGGTATCTTGATATTGCAATTTCCTCCTCAACATAATCTGTTTCCACCTGCAAAATAAGAAATAATAAGTATAATTTTGTTTTCCATATATGATGGATACTGCACAATATATATTAATACCAAACTCTCACAAAGCAAATTTAATCAAAGCTCATTTTTTCTTTATACCCAAAACTTACTACTCAATAAATGTATAACTAAACCAGCAAAGTTTGCAATGAAAGAAGCCTATATCAGTAAAAAAAATTTAACAAAACAAATAAATAATAAATAAAATAATTCGAAATCAGGTTTGGAAGATACTACAAATTATAATCTTCACACTCACCTTGCCATGAGCCATAGAACCAATCACAATAACAATTGGATCTTTTTCAGGAACAAGGTCTCGAGGATTGATGAGTTTCTTGGAGGTGAAGGAAGTGCCAATTTTCTTGCAACCAGCTGGGAGATGGGCCGTAACAGGGTTGCGTATTGCCTTCAACAGCTTCATGTTCCCATCACTAGCTCGAACACTCATTTTGTGAAGGAGCTGAACTATTAATCAAATAAAAACATCTTAGTAAACCTTACTTTTTTGTTACATGTAATATTGTATCAAAATTTATATTTTTTCCAAAAAAGGGAGCTTAAAAGTTCAAATTTTGAAGCAAAGAAAATGTATATAAGAAATTTGGCATGGGTGCAACAGCAAAGGGAATAGATTGTGGAGTGGTTGAATAGGTAAACCATTGTGTGTTGAGGTGGTTTGGTCATGTGGTGAGAATGAATGAAAATGAGTTTGTTAAGAGTGTGCAGCAGTGAAGGTGAATTTAAAAATGCAAGAAACCAGTGAACTGGAGGAACAGAGTGAATGAATATTGGAGGGAAAGAGATGAAAGTATTGGCCTTGATCATGCAGTGAGAAAGTGCTGCAACAGGAAAGATGGAGACACTTCTGCCATGGCTTCCCCTTTGAGGGAAAATATTAGAAGAGGAGACATCAGAGTGGTATAGATTTATAAATAGAACCAAATTCTCATGGAACTTATTTCAAGATAAAATAATGTTCAAAGGGCATTTAGAGGGCATGGTGGAATAAGAAACACAAAAGAAATAGAGAAAAAAAAAAAAAAAATGCAGTGACACAAAGCCCTGCAGAAAAAAGCACTGGTTTTATGGAGCTATGAGCATACGTATGTTAACATGTCACCCCCGTGGCTGATGCTCACCAAGATTGACAGTACTAAACTTGCAGATGATGACACTAGATCACAATACAGGAGCATTTAGACACTGGTACTAAAATTATAAAACATTGAACTCATAAGATGCCAGACTCAAATACCCACTGCGCGAAATTCATTCCATTAAAACTATGTCAATACTCAAACAGAGTCTATTGCTTGTAATAAATATTGGCAGTTATTCTTCATTACATGTTGAAGAACAAAATGTTACTTACCCATGAGACCTGCAAATCGTTTGAATGTTCTTGGTATTCTGCATTGTGGGTTGACCTCTATCAAGACATTTTTTTCAGTGTGGATGTAAACCTAGAAAGACAAAAGGAAACAATCAGGAAAGTAGATAAACAAAACACTTATACATCAACCTAGACCAGCCAATAAAGAGGAATCAAATCACTTTGGATTTTCTTTACTTCTATATTTACAATTACCCGTATCAATATTCCCCTTTTTCCAAAGAGACACAGATTTATGGTCATACCTAATAAATTAAACATGTGCATACCTATAAAAATCATGTGGTAAAGGCAAAAACTACAAGCATGCCAGCAGCCTTGGGGTAGCCCATCATGATACATCTTCTATATAAGCTGGCTATAAGATTACCAACCCAAGATGCTTGCATAAGTGGTGGACAATAGAGTAGCCTTTCTCCTAGCTTGCTTTGTTGCATTTAACTGACAAACCTTAGCATTACCTGCAGTTTGCCTGCCTGGTTAAGTGGAGAATCTTGAAGCATGAGGAGACACTGATGAAGGATGTCTGGCCGGTAGTTAGCTGGGTCTTTGTTGTACTTCTTCATCAGACCCATGTGGTCATCACAGTTTAGGAGCTCATAGCCCTTGCCATTCTGTAAAAGAAGGTTTAAGTGCTAATTATTATTAATATATCACATCTTCTGTTTTACCTCATTTGACAGGAAGATATAAATTACAGGAAAGTGATAGTTATTTTGGTCAAAATCACAGTATGGCATGTTTACAGGTAAAATAAATTCTTGCAATTGTTTATTGTTACTTTCATTAAAATCGCATACAGTATGGTATATTTAAATGTAAAATAAACTCGCGCATCTGTTGGTTTGGTTATACTAGGCATAGCATTAAATTAGGAAATGCCCTTAATTATTTCACATCTTTAAGAGTGTAACATGGCAATTAGGAGATTGAAACAATTACTGTCATCTGTACAGGGTCTGGCGACAAGCAGGATTTTTGTTTAACCTTTTTTTGTTTGCCCTTGGTCAGTACCCTTTTAATGTAAAAAAAAAAAAATAATAATAAAAAAGTAAAAATGTAGGATTTCATATTACATCGATATCATCCGAGCAGTAGTTATGCAGATTTACCTTCATTTGCGACGCATAGGTATGATTCAAAATGTTCAGAATATTACAAGCTCTATCCCATGAGAGATGTAAAAACTGTCGCTGTCATACTGGTGTACTTCTTAATATATACCGTATAGGTATCTGTGTACTATTCTGATCAGTTTGGAGGCGTAGTTCTGCAGTTTGGTAAAGATTCATTTCATGACCCACTCGATATCTCCTTACCTTTATAATACATTGTAAA
Organism: Metacarcinus magister; assembly: GCA_029783475.1. Lineage (NCBI taxonomy): Eukaryota > Metazoa > Arthropoda > Malacostraca > Decapoda > Cancridae > Metacarcinus > Metacarcinus magister. The sequence goes on along the minus strand of JAPQNM010000043.1, from coordinate 17,776,317 downwards.
TTCAACCTTAGAAACTTGTTCAGATCACCTCAAACAGTTATGTTGCTGAATTACTGAAAAAAGTACAATTATATTTTTTAGGTTACGTTAGGTTTGGTTAGGTTTCGTTAAGTTTAGATAGGTTTGATTGGGTTAGTTTTGGTTAGGTTTATTCAACTGCAGCTCTGGGAAGGTTATATTTGTTTTACTACTAGTACTACTACTACTACTAGGTTTTGTTTAGGGGTCTATAACTCACAGCCATGGTGGACCACCGCTGCACCACTGTGGTGCCCGACCACAGCAGTTCCTCCCCAGTAAACAGCTTAAGCATCATGGGCCTGGGCGGAGACTTGATCTGCCGACCAAGCAAATGCAAGGCCAGCGCGCTACCACTGTACTAGCCAGGAGGCTTTTTCGGTAAATTTTCACATCACCACCAGAATGGCGTGTGGCTACATAAGAAAATGGCGTCTGCACTTCACACAACCCCCTACTTTTAGTCATAGAAAACATTTGATAGCTTCTAAATCAACATAACATAAAATAACCTAAATTAACCATACCTTAACTTATATTGACAAATAACAGAACCTTGTTCAAACCAAACTAAACTTTATTTTTCGAAGCGAAGGGAAAAAAAAAAAAAAAAAATCGTATTTATTTCTGTAATTCAGCGGCATACTGTTTGAGGTGATCTGAACAAGTATTTGAGGTTGAATTTGCAGTGCATTATAAAGGTAACGAGATATCGAGTGGATCATGAAATGAATCTTTACCTGCAGTTTAACCTTTCTTTTTTACTAGACCAATCATAGGTCGTATTTAATGGTACTACTATAATAACATAAACAATAGTAAGTTGATCCCCACCTTCACACTCTCCAGGTTGGCTCGTTCCAGCACCACAATGAGTCTCTTCTCTTGATTCTTGACATGGTTGGGTATCATCTGTCTGTGTGACGATTCCCCTTCACCCTCCTCCTCCTCCACCTCTTCGGTGTGTTTCCTTTTCTTTCCCATGGTTGTAAATACGAAGATAAATGCACAAAAACACACGACTACTTGGCACTTAAGACCACATGTGGCTCTTCATCTTGATCCTGATCTTGATTCCACAGGTGTCTTGTACTTGTAGTTCCTTACAAGCAGCGGCAGCTCCTGTGAGGGGAAAAAAGAAAGAAAAAAAAACAGAAAAAAGAAACAACATATTCTCTATACACGGCCTTGTTCCTAGATCTCGCATACCATATATTCTTGCACTCGTCCCCCAGTCCCATCAACAACACCATCCATTCCCTTCTATTTCTTTCAATCACTTCATTCATTTCACGTCCCATTTCAGTCAGAATCACACGCTTCATTTCCATTCTGTCACGGTCATACTTCTCACATTCCAGTACCACTTTGCTGTGGGACTCTGATCATCTGTAGTTCCTTGCATTCATATTCATACACTGTACCTTAGCTCGGAAGAAGAGATCACCACCCAGGCTTCATCATATCACCTTACATACATTGGGGCTTCCTTCTCTCTGAACCAAACCAGTCTTTTTTCGTTCCATCTCAGTCTTCCACTTATTCAGTCTCACAGCTTTTACTGTTCTTTCTATCTCACTTTTCCACTTTCTCACATCCCACTCTAACCCTTCTCTACTTCTGCTCATCACCTTCCATTCATACACCCTTGCTCTCCCTTCAAAGTTTTGGTTGGTCCCCGCATTATAGAATAGATATAGGATTGTTAGAGTGAGTGCAGAGAAAGATGACCAAAATGATAGAAGGGATTCGTAATTTTAGTTATGAGAGGAGACCAAATCTTTTGAAATTACACTCACTGGAGAGGAGTAAGAGATCTGATTGAAGTATGCAAGTGGGTGAAGGATTTCAATAAAAGGGATTTA
>JAPQNM010000043.1:17756934-17761934 GCA_029783475.1 Metacarcinus magister | reverse complement strand
TCGTCTGCGAATTTTGCTACTCTTGACAGAAGATTGCTATCTAAATCATTCACATTGCAATGAAAAGCATAGGCCTCAGGACCGGCCCTTGAGGCACACCATTAGTTACGTTTTGCCAATCAGATACTTTACCACTTAAAACAATGTGTTATTGGCGTTCTGAAAGACAAGCACAAAGATGGTCTCCTATTCCATGTGCCCATAAACGTTCAGAAAACCTAATTACATTCTTCTGCATCTGAATTCCATACCATTACTTCTCGTCCCTGGTGTGGGATCAAATAAAAGTAAGCTAGTTGCCCCAATATCCGTCGATATTCTATAAAATTGAGTCCATTCGATTATGTTTCCCACGAGGCGACGTTTCACCAAAAATGAACCGGTCTAATTCAGCTAAACTGTCCTCGCGGGAAATATTGCTCAAAAAAGATATCAAAGTGTTTTCGCCTTCACGCTCAACAACTAATCGAGAGAGAGAGAGAGAGAGAGAGAGAGAGAGAGAGAGAGAGAGAGAGAGAGAGAGAGAGAGAGAGAGAGAGAGAGAGAGAGAGAGAGAGAGAGAGAGAGAGAGAGAGAGAGAGAGAGAAGAGAAGAGAAGAGAAGAGAAGAGAAGAGAAGAGAAGAGAAGAGAAGAGAAGAGAAGAGAGAAGAGAGAGGAGAGAGGAGAGAGAGAGAGAGACTGGAAACACGGGAACAATTTTTTTTATACTTTAAAAGGGTAGGCTACTGGCATATATATGCATATATATATATATATATATATATATATATATATATATATATATATATATATATATATATAAGCATCTCGCCTTGAATAACTCAATTCTTGTTGGGTTGGGTGTCTGTTGTACGACGTTGCAAAATGCAAGGTGGTGTCATCAGCATAGGAGTGGATAGGGCATTGAGTCAGATTTAGGAGATCATTGATGAATAATAGAAAGAGAGTGGGTGATAGGACAGAACCCTGAGGAACACCACTGTTGATAGCTTTAGGAGAAGAACAGTGACCATCCACTACAGAAGCAATAGAACGGTCAGAAAGGAAACTAATAATGAAGGTACAGAGAGGAGGATAGAATCCGTAGGAGGGTAGTTTAGAAATTAAAGATTTAAGCCAGACTCTATCAAAGGCTTTCGATATGTCAAGACGAACAACTAAGGTTTCACAGAAGTCCCTAAAAGAAGAAGACCAAAATTTATTTAGGAAAGCAAGAAGATCACCAGTAGACCGGCCTTTCCGGAAACCATACTGGCAATCAGTGGGAAGGTTGTGAGCTGATAGATGCCTCATTATCTTATTAAGGACAGACTCAAAGGTTTTAGGAAGGCAGGAAATCAAAGCTATAGGGCGGTAGTTTGAAGGATTGGAACGGTCACCGGTCATTGCACAACTTATATCACTATATTGCATGCAGCTCTTCATTACCCCCAAAAATATCATCTTCTATTTTTCCAACACAGGTAACCTTAACTTGACTGGAGAAAAGGTAAATATACAGCAGTTTGTGGGTCATTCCTTGCTTGTTGATGACCTACTTCAATTTGACTTCACTAACGTCCATTTTATTTTATTATTCCTCACACCTAAGTCTATCAGATAACTTAGGGTTACCCTCACACTACACACGTCGACCTATTCAATGGCAAAATAAAAACTCAAGATAATCAATGATGTTGGAACAAATATTTTTTCCGCTAAACCACAGAAAAATGTATTTCTATAAGAAATTTTGTGGTATATATCCCCAGTTAACACTCCATGACAATAGAATGTAAACAGAAAAGCGCTGAACAAACTTCTTACATGAATCATAAAAAAAATATATGTATACTACATAGCAGAACTATTAGATGAGATATTGTAATAGTTTAATTTATTTCAGTCTAAAGCTTCCAACATCAGTTACGTTATCATAAATGCTACACATAAAATCAATATCAGGGCCATCACAGTCTTGTGGTGGAGTTTAGTCAATCAAAGTACTGATGTATTGATATACTGGGTACATGTAATAATTGGAATACAAAAGATAGCGTAACGTAAAATAAGCCACGACACAGAGTGTCATGCGTGGCCGCGGGTTACAAGCGGACTGAGCCTGTCCGCTGGACGAGGAGGCGAAGATGACCCGGAAACATGCCACATAGGGTATTACACATAGGGTTGACAATTAATGGGGAATACATTATAATGTCACCATTACCACTCTGCCTACGTGACCAAACACAGCACGGGACAAGAGCGGAATTGTCATACAAAGGCGAATGGGTAAGGGATAACTAAGGAGTAAGTAACGGATAAGTAAATGGTAATAACCTCACCATTACAATCTCTACCACTCCCATCATCATCACCATCACAAGAGCATCAAGAATCTGGGTCAAGGCAGGGAGCGAGGGAGGGAGAGAGAGCCTAAAAGTTATTCGATATAAAGTAACTCGGCCCATCCGTGCAGGAGTCGCGTCTGTTGCATGCAGTATATGAGGTTTGGACGCTAGTAGAAGGAGGAGGAGGAGGAGGAGGAGGAGGAGGAGGAGGAGGAGGAGGAGGAGGAGGAGGAGGAGGAGGAGGAGGAGGAGGAGGAGGAGGAGGAGGAGGAGGGGGAGGAGGAGGGGGAGGGGGAGGAGGGGGAGGGGGAGGGGGGGAGGGGGAGGAGGGGGAGGAGGGGGAGGGGGAGGAGGGGGAGGAGGAGGAGGAGGAGGAGGAGGAGGAGGAGGAGGAGGAGGAGGAGGAGGAGGAAACATAATAAAGTGAGGAGGAGGAGAAAGATAAGAAAGAGAAGTACGGCGAGGTGGAGTTCTCATTTCAGTGTGAGTTAAAACCGATCTTTTTGTTCTCTTGGTATTGACTATACGTTTAGTGTCCCGGAAGGTCACTAAAAACATAGATGAAGTTAACAGTAAGTGAACGAGAAGTTAAGTCTTTGGGTTATGAAGTTACGGGGAGGAAGGGAGGGAAGAAGGAAGAAAAGGAGGTGCCAGTGAAGAAAGGAAGAAATTAAGGAGTGTAAGGAAGATGAGATGCAGAAGGGAAAGAGGAGAGTGGGAAGGGGAAAAGGAAGAAAAAACCGGGATGTGGATGGATAGAGGTGGAGAAGAGTGAAGATAAGGAAAGGAGTGAGAAAAGAAGAGAAGAAGACAAAGAAAAAGGTAGGAAGGGAGGGAGGGAGGACGAAACAGTAGGGTTGAAGAGACGGAGGAAGGAAGAAAAAAAAAGAATAATGGATAAATGGATAGCAAGATAGATAGAAAAGATATGAAAACAAAGCAAAAGGAAAAATAGAAAGAAGAGAGGGAGGGAAAGAGGAACGACAAAACAAAAAGAAAGAGGGGAAAGATGTATGAATGGTGCGAGGGAATGGAGGAAGAGAGTGAGGGTGAGGGACAAGTCTGATCCAATTGGCGACTGATTAATAGATATGTTCCGTCGTTTTGTTCTCATAACTGAAGGCCAGATCATGAAACGCTGAACACAAAGAACCTCAGAGAGTCACCGTTTATCTCCAGTCCTTCACGAGCACTGCGATTTCGTCAAGAAGAGTTATTGGGCCTCTGTCTGATTGTATTCGTCAGATGGTGTTTCAACCTTCCCCTTCCAGACGCCTTCCTAAAGCTGTAGCCTGAACGGGATGGCGGACAATAAGACGGGGAAACTGTGGGTGGCAGATCGCCTCCATTCAGCGCCACTGGCCAAGGTGGGAATACTGTCACCTTGTGTTAGTGGTTGTTCACTCTTGAAGGAAGATCACATAACAAGATACGCACACTTGAGTACACATTGCATTTTTATTGCTAGAGAAATTGTTGCTTTGCTCGACATAAGAAGTTTGAAACACACTGACCATGAAAAGGGAGGAGGAAGAGGAGGAGGAGGAGGAGGAGGAGGAAGATGAGACTGTTTAGCGTGATTTAATGGAGACGAGGTATGACTGGACAAAATCAGACGAGACGTAGTATAAGATTCCAAGTCACTGATCGAAGATAAGATTCCAAGTCAGTGAACCAAGGTAAGACAGAAGTACAAACACTTTTATTTTGGAACAGATTCCTGGCATTGAGGATATAAACTGCAACGAGGTATGAAGAGGGAGACACACAACACCTGCGGTACATTTAATGATAAAGAAAAACACCCAGAGATTGTTAGATCCGTCCCCGAGGTGCACGTTAGGACCAGCAGCTGTGTATGACAGGCGAGAGCACAATGTGTGTTTTACTTACTAGCTTTCATGCTTGTAAAATCAATCAAAATCCCTCTATGAATCACTGCTTCATAATTTGGTTGAGAGAGCGACATCAATGTTAATTTTGTAGCTGTTATCATTATGAGATAACGAGTGTGTTGTGTGCTTGTCAAGGACAGGTGGTGAGGGAACACTCAACTGCAGAGTGAGGGAGACTTCCAAGAAAGTGCTGATTAGGAGATGATTAAGGACGCCATATCGACCTGAAGTTAAGTTGATTAACCCGGTCAATGCATACACCTGGTGTCTATGATTACCTCCTTGGGTGAGTGTCCGTCACGCGGCAATGACAAAGGAACCGCCGCACGGATGTCGGAGCGGAAGATTTCCAAGAAAGAATATGTGGAATCGAACAACAATTTATTTTAGAACTTTCCAATATTAGCTTATGAGTATTATTACTGCCGATTTAAGTTTGCTTTTTATTAATAAAGCTCATTCCATTGATTATTGGAAAGAGGAAAGCACACATACTGGCGCCAAAACATACACAAGCAAAATCTCTCTCTCTCTCTCTCTCTCTCTCTCTCTCTCTCTCTCTCTCTATATATATATATATATATATATATATATATATATATATATATATATATATATATATATATACATATATATATATACATATATATATATATATATATATATATATATATATATATATATATATATATATATATACACGTATATATATCAACACGAAATAGTGAATTGGGCCGCACACCTGCCGCCGCTCACCCGGTACGATGAGCTTTC
>JAPQNM010000043.1:17749434-17751934 GCA_029783475.1 Metacarcinus magister | reverse complement strand
GTTTTAGGGGTAACCGCACCTGTTTATAATTTGTAGATCAACACAGCCCCTATACACCCATCCGCTCTCACCGTAGAAGGTATACTCACTCACACATGCAGGTTATACTCGTGCAATGAAATGAACTCACTGAATCTACGTAAGAGGGGCAGAGGATATGGTGAGGTATGAACTGCATCTAAATAAAGGGGATTAATGAGGCTAATATCAGGTACTACGAGAGACCTCATTCTTTTTTTCATCACAACACACAATATTCGTTGTTCCATTACAGCTGGTATGAAAAGAGAGAGAGAGAGAGAGAGAGAGAGAGAGAGAGAGAGAGAGAGAGAGAGAGAGAGAGAGAGAGAGAGAGAGAGAGGAGAGAGAGAGAGAGAGAGAGAGAGAGAGAGAGAGAGAGAGAGAGGAGAGAGAGAGAGAGAGAGAGAGAGAGAGAGAGAGAGAGAGAGAGAGAGAGAGAGAGAGAGAGAGAGAGAGAGAGAGAGAGAGAGAGAGAGAGAGAGAGAGAGAGAGAGAGAGAGAGAGAGAGAGAGAGAGAGAGAGGAGAGAGAGAGAGAGAGAGAGAGAGAGAGAGAGGAGAGAGAGAGAGAGAGGAGAGAGAGAGAGAGAGAGAGAGAGAGAGAGAGAGAGAGAGAGAGAGAGTAGTTTTATAAAATAGAGGAAACGGCATCGTCTGCTTCCAGATCGGTTCTAATAAGTTGGTGCCGCGCGTCGCGTTAGTAATACAAATGTGTTGTAATTCAAACTTTCCTGGAGAGAAACGTGAAATAAGTTTTAATATCACAGCTTAGAGTTTCTGATGCAGTTTGAACAAATAATATTTCTGTAGTTGATATTACGTAACCAAGCCACAAAGATAATCAAGTCAGACACAATATTTTGAGGACATTTGCTGCACAGGAAGTATATTTAGAAAGCACTTCTTATCAGGACCCCACAACAGGCTGTTTAATCACTCTCCCTATTTGAAGTGGTCTTGGTGTGGGGTAAAAGAAATTGATAAATAAATAAATATATAGGATTCTGAGAAGAAATTTTTGTACGCTTCAAAGCTAACGAGTTTCAATCTATATCTCATTGCTTCATGCATTGTGAGTCTTCCCTTGGCCCCAATAAATTCGTAACGTAACCCAAGTCGATCGTGAAGACGCGTTCTGCTGCACATTATTGTTTTCAGTGCGGGAGTATTATTTTCTTCAGCCAAAATACCATCAACATATTCCATAATCGTACGTCGGAACAGGAAGGTATAATACACGTCTATTTATTATGATTCCACGAGTATTATGTGAAGGAAGTAATACAAACACGTGTAAGGCGAAGTTCACTCCTCTGCGCGACTAATGCAATTGACGACGTTAGTGTGTAATTCAGGGTTTCAGGGCTTCATCAGCTTCACAGTCAAGGGAGTCAATTCGTTCGAGGAGAGTGATGCAATGGGCTTTTTCCACAGAACACCAATCCCTTTTCCTTTCTATTCCCGCCAGCTCATAAAATTCACACTCAGAGGACAATGAGTCGACAGGATCACTAATTTTTTATCACGAAAGTTTTGAGACTAATGTTCGTGATTACTGAAGTGTACATGGCCAAAAGGTTCATTACGGAGCTAGATTCGAGCCTTGTCGGGGGTGCAAGCGATACTACGTTCAGGTGGTCAAGGGCAGCACACACGCCTCTCCAAATCTCCGTCGCGCACGTTCAGCAGGAGGACATAACGACGGAAGGTAAAACAAGGACTCGTTACCTGACTCGTGAGCGAAGGCGAGGAAGCGATTTGTTTAATGTTTAATTCTTGGTTCTAAATAATAAAAGAAACACGAGTATGCAACAGAAAAGAAGAAAGTTACATACTCAGATAATTTACATAACATTTCACATACTAGACACACACAGACACACACACACACACACACAAAGAGAGAGAGAGAGAGAGAGAGAGAGAGAGAGAGAGAGAGAGAGAGAGAGAGAGAGAGAGAGAGAGAGAGAGAGAGAGAGAGAGAGAGAGAGAGAGAGAGAGAGAGAGAGAGAGAGAGAGAGAGAGAGAGAGAGAGAGAGAGAGAGAGAGAGAGAGAGAGAGAGAGAGAGAGAGAGCATGTTCCATTTTTCATATTCAATTTTGTTCACTTTTCGCTTCACGGCTGATGGATGCAATTCACATAATAATTGTCTTTCGTTACACTCTTGTATTTTCATGAATGTAACAGAATAAATGTAACAAAAAGAAAATATTACTTCCATGGATACAATCGACATATTGACTCTGTTTTAAGGATATATTTCAAGTACCTACATCACGGATAAAATATATACTTTCATATAAACTTTATAAGGTTAGCTTCTTCCCTAGAAATGAAAATGCAAATTCGTCGTCAGTTAATTATCAGGATTATCATAAATCAAACTTTAGAAATTAATACATAAGACTTGGAAACAGTAAACTCAACTTGCTTTTGTTTGATTTTGAATATTTTTTTTTTTACATTGAAGTACATTTGCA
>JAPQNM010000043.1:17736934-17746934 GCA_029783475.1 Metacarcinus magister | reverse complement strand
ATATTGTCACCTGTAGCAACTCTAGCCTGTGATACTAAAAACAGATTATACGAATTCCTCTCTCTGCGATATGTGTATGAAATCAATCACCAATATTTCCATCTACTCCACCGTCAAAAATTACCATGAAAAAATAACACAGCACGTAAATGTTGTCATACAGGTGAATTATCTCTTGTATTCGACTGTTTATCTGTTCATCACTGTCGTAATTTTGTTTTTTTTATAATTATGTATCTGAAAAATTTCCGATACTTTATTTTCTCAGTCAGTCGTTTTCTTCATCACTTACACATTTTTGTTTTTTGTTCCCTTATTCTGTTGATGTTTCTACAATTATTACTATTATTACTATTATTATTATTACTACTACTACTACTACTACCACTACTGTTGTCGCTGATATTGTTGCTCCAGCCATCATAACAAAAAACAAACAACAAACAAATATTTTGCACAGCATCTGTTATTGTTCCTGTTATTATCATTATAAACCCAACATCAAGAACAACAACAAAAACAAAAACAATTACTACTACTACTACTACTACTACTACTAAGACAACAATTACTAGTACTATCTATTACTCCCCGATAAAACTCAGTAATTGCATATTATCTGTTTTGCAGCTCCCTTTAAATTGAATTCTTTCCTTACCTCTTTTTCACATTTGGGTTCAAGGCAGATGTTCCACTCGCGCAGCAAATACATACAGAGATAATTGAAATTCCATACTTCAATTTAATGATATTTTTTCTTGCGTTTCTTTCCTGTCATGTCCGTAAGTTTTCAGTGACTTTCAGCTTTTGTAAACGTAAAAGAGAAATGCGTAATATACCTCTCAACCTCCTCTTGATACGGTAATGGTGAAAGGCATTTTTAATATAAATCTAACGCTACTTAATAAACTTCAACTACTAGACCGTCAGGAGGTTATCAAGTGGCGTTACATTTAGTCTAAAAATAAAAAAAATATATATTATAACTTATTTAGGCGTGAATGCAAGCCTAAACAACCACTGCTTACTCTATAGCAGATAATAATAATAACATATGCATTAGACGCTTTCTCAACCACAGTTTCTTGGTTAACCTCTCTAATTCTCAGTTATTCACTTCCATATATAATATTTTCTTATTCAAAAACAACTTATGCAATGCCCTCTTTTTCAATTGCAGATAATATCGGTTGTTATGTTATGTGACGTCAATAAGAACTGAATTATATCTCCGTTCACAACATCATCATACTCTCTCTCTCTCTCTCTCTCTCTCTCTCTCTCTCTCTCTCTCTCTCTCTCTCTCTCTCTCTCTCTCTCTCTCTCTCTCTCTCTCTTCACAGGTGCAATCATCACAGAGTCTTATACCTGGAAACACTCATATACATATTCCTTCCATGCCCTCAATAATCATTTGCCAATAAATAACAGGTATGTATATGTTTTTTTTTATGAAATACTAGACAACCAGCAGCAATACTTGACTGTTTTATTAGACTAATTTGTTTTCATCGTTACCCACCGTTCGTGTGTGTGTGTGTGTGTGTGTGTGTGTGTGTGTGTGTGTGTGTGTGTGTGTGTGTGTGTGTGTGTGTGTGTGTGTGTGTGTGGAACCAACAATGCACACTACTGAATTATTGTTTTGTTAGTCATAGGTGAATTCCATTGTAAGACTCTTAGAGGGAAAAATAGTTGACTAGGAAAGACGGGGTAAGAATTGGAAATGAGATAAAGATTATATAACAAAAATATACGTGCGAATATTGCAAAAAAAAAGGCATTATCATAAAAAAATGGCAAATAAGTGGTAATAGTAGTAGTAGTAGTAGTAGTAGTAATAGTAGTTGTTGTAGTAGTAATAGTAGTAGTAGTATCAAGTTAGCGGGAAGTGTGGTATAAGCAGATCTACCTTCAATCTGTCAACTTTGCCCTGAAAACGTATCTATTTATAAGCTGAGCCATCTGGTGGGCGAGTTATGTAACTATGAAGGAGGCTGCGTCTAACACCAGCGAGCATGGTGAGGCGAACTTACGTAGAAGCTCATGAAGTGTGGATATGACGCAGTTGTAGACGTATAGTGTTATTTCCTTCCAATAATAGAAAGACGAGGAGGAAATAGACGAGGAATACATATCTATCTATTTATCTGTTTATCTATCTATCTATGTTTGTTTATTTACTTATATCTATATATTTGTCTGTCTATATCTAGCTGTCTGTCTGTCTATGTGCTTATCTGTAGATCTGACCATGTGTGTGTGTGTGTGTGTGTGTGTGTGTGTGTGTGTGTGTGTGTGTGTGTGTGTGTGTGTGTGTGTGTGTGTGTGTTCTTGATTTTCCTCTGAAGGTCAAAATCTAGAGTGATACAACGGTCTCATGAAACTGTTGATTAAATAAAATGATATATTTTTTTATTGAAGTAATTTTGCAGTGACGTGTTTCATGAGTATTTTGTTATTCATTAATCTGTATTATGCTGTTTTATATGAGTATGTAAAAAAAAAAACGTATTCTGCTTAGAAAAGTATGATAAAATGAAGCAGAAATCCGTCAAATGTATGCGTACATTGAGAATAAATGTTATGAACTACAACGAATCATTTGTAAAAAAAAAATTCTAAACATAAAAGAACAAGGAAGGTGACAAAAAACGAAAAATATTTCCGACAAAAGATGGAGAGGATGATCATCTATGCAGACTTCCACAAATTAATGGAAAGTTACGGACATCCAACCTTGACTGACATTGTACACGCATCACCACGCCCCTTCATCACCACTCTCATGGACTGTAATTTTGCTCAAGGGAATTGTTGGGTCATTACAGCATTAAGAAACAAATTTATTAACTGTTTCCTAGAATATACAAGATTATATATATATATATATATATATATATATATATATATATATATATAATATATATATATAATATATATACACAATTAAATAACAAATTTATTTACTGCTATTAAACACAACATATATGTACGTATGAGGGGAAGCCTTGAATATAGTCATGAATAACTCTTTGAACTGTACACATGTTCTGCTAAAGTTAGAACTCATTCCTAAACAAAGTATATGCTTTCCTTTAGCTTGATTTATACTGGTTCGTGAATACCACTCCTAACTTGGCGTATACATCATGCCAAGATATCCGACAAGTACAATAATCATGATTCATAAATCCACGAATTAAAGTCTTAGTCTTGAGTTTTAGCGTGACTTTCTTGCTATTACCGGCACCAGCGCCTCCCCATGCGGTACTGCCCAGATTTCACTCACGCAGTCCATTTCCACCCTAATCCCCGGGTAACCATCCACCTCCAACCAAACATCAGCCTCCCCATCCAAATAGTTTTTTTACCCCTATCTTTAAGGTCTCCCCAGCCAATCTCTTCCTTTGTAACACTCAAATAACCGCGCAGAACAACTATTATTAAATTAATCAGCAGCAAAGGGAGTGACGCCTCGCAATGAACTTGTGAACTTGTCTTTCAAATCACTATTTAACATTCGACCCAAAAGGAAACAAGTCACAAAAATTACTTTGAGTGCAAAATAGTTTTAAGCCAAAATTTAGACAGTTATAATAAATAAGAGCAAAATATTGGTATTTGCTATATATGTAACCACCACTTCAATTGGCGATTTATGATACCAATAACCCCAATGTATTAATATAAAAAAATATCTATCTATCATGAATATTGCGCATTTCAGCCATTTCACCCTCACTACCATCACCATTATCAAATATAAATAATAAAAACACAGATAAATAAGAAATAATCTCTGTTGAGGGTTTTCCGTGTAACATGGTAATGTCTCTCATACTGAATGCATGGAATGCCTTCTATAGCCTGGACCAAGTGTGAGAGAAAAAAAATACATATACATATCTATGGACATAAATACATGAATACATATATTTCATGCGTACATATAGACAGGCAGGCAGATAGACAGACATATAGATGAGGTAGTAACTTTATAAACAGGAAAACATACGGAGAGATGGATATACCGACATAAACGAACAGTTACATAAGAGTGAGACAGACAGATGACTAGGTAGACATAAAGACAAAGATAGAGACAGAGACGAACACATAGAGAAACAGACAGACAGACACAGAGCCAGACATACGGAAAGACAGAAAAAAATACACACAGACATATTCGTAAGATAGACAGAAAATAAAGAGACAGATAAACAGACAGAAACAGACGAACAGATATACAAAGATAAAAAGATACAGTAGATACACACACACACACAAACAAAAAAAGACAGACAGACAAAGACAGACAGATAAACAGACACAAGAGAGGCAGTCTTATGGATGAAAAAAACAAACAAGCAAGCATATAATCACAGACAAACAAATAGGAAGACATATATACATACACAAAACAAAGAGATAAAATTACAGAGAGACAGACAGAGACACACTGAGATAGAGAAATAAACAAATTCACACATACATACACACACACACACACACACAAAAAAAAAGGATAAAACTGCCACCGATAACAATGAGCGCGACACGAGCCTCCAATACATTTTCTTTTCTTTTTTTCGAGACATGGAAGAATCAGGCTGGAAAATGAAGCTGGAATTTCTAGGTGATGGGAGGACGAGTCTTATATACTCGACAAGACTCAACAGCCAATACCAGTCTTATCAAGTAGCTAAACTGAGATGAAGAAGAGAAGGAAGAGGAAGACTAAGAGGAGGAGGAAAATGACATGATGAAAAGGAAAGAGCAGGAAGAGAATAATGTGATCTTATTTTTTTGTGACGGCTTATATGAGACGTGAGTGTTTATACTTACATAGTGTTTGATGATGTAAACACACGCTATGTATGTATGTATGTATACTTATAAAGATTCCTAGTGATGCACCGCGATACCTTTCACCCATAACACTTTTCAAGACCCTTCTACGATAACATCTCAACAAGACAAACAAGAGAATGATCAAACCTTTCCGTGAACCGCTGTACATACGTAGTTGCGTGTCATACCTTCCAGTAGTGAGGGAGTGAGGGAGTGAACGAACCACAATACAAACTGCGACACACGGCAAGGTCACTGAAACACTATACGACTCCGCACCACGAAGCACTACCAGCGTCAGTGTTATCAAATGAGGCTTCGAGTCCTGCGGGTGAAACAAACAAGTGCGCGTCGGTGTGAGAAAAAATAAGGAATGCAAAGAAAAAAAGAAGAAAAGAAAGAAAGAAGACTTAATGATTCAACACGCCAGTAGTAGCAATTGATTTTTCTTCTTTTTATGTTTTGTTGATCTTATGGCGCCGATAGGTAAGGTTGATTTTCAAATAACCTTAAACATTAATGACCACACGACTTAACGTAATAAAATGAGAATAAAGGGATTGTATTGGTTTTGATCTTTCTTTTAGTTGATTTCATACGTCACTGAATGGAGCGTCTCGTGAGCAGCGTGAGGGTAATGATAAACTAAATAATACTTATTACCACACCGTTTTATTTCGCTTTTCTGTTATTGAATCTCGTCTCATATCTCTCTCTCTCTCTCTCTCTCTCTCTCTCTCTCTCTCTCTCTCTCTCTCTCTCTCTCTCTCTCTCTCTGTGTGTGTGTGTATTGACCTGAGTGCATTTTCATGTGAGGTCATATAAATAGCATATGATCGGGTTCCTCTGCATACATTTAAACTTTTTCTCTCCATTCACTCTCATGGGTCACGTCTTGAGATAAAAAATAACACCCAAAGTTGAAATAAGTGAGCACGTCATGAGCTCCTGCAAGACGTCGCCAGAAAATCAGTCCGCAGTGGAATTCCTCAGTAGGGATATTATTACTGGGTGCTTCCCGTCTCCAAAATTCCTCGTGTCAACATTGCTGCGTGGTCCTCCTCCTCCTCCTCCTCCCCTTACCTCACTTGAAATCAGAGCACCAGGCTTAAACTTCACATGTCTGGCTCGTGAACTATCAACATCTTGCAAGTGGGCTTTTTTTAAAACGTTTTTATTTTCCCCTTGGCCAATTCTCCAATAACATAAAAAAGTGGACTTACTGGCTTTAATTTCTTTCTGATTGATGAAAAAAAACGTTATCTCCGTGAGCTTATCTATTTTGCTATGAGGCATTGTGATTATTACGCTAAACAACAGTAATACCATAAAGCTCAGTGATAGATAAGACCATGTGTAGTGTTTCCAGCTTTATTTACATTTCTCATTCTCTTGCATTTTTGAAGCTCACTTGGTAGGAAGGGAAGGAGAAAGGAGAGGAAGCGAGACAACAATTATCACATTATTTAGTGAGGAAGAGAACTGTACGCCAGGATTTTCAGGACTCCACATCCCAACTACACGCAGCTCCAGTCTTCCAGATATTGCAGAACTGTGCCATCGCATCAGTGTCTCAGTAGTGTTCTGTTTCGTTAGCGTGCAAAATTAACTGTTAATTGCCAGGATGCGAGCACGTAACCAACAAACCCAACCTGTGTATGTGTGTGTCTGGCTGCTGCAGGAGAGTGTGGGTATAATTACGGAAGCGACCTTTTGTATTTAGACGACTGGGAAATGGGGAAGAACTGCTGCAATATCTGTATCGTCACTGAGAAACACTGTAGCAAATCTAGTTAAATGATTCATGTCGTAAATATGTATAAAAAACATCGTGTTTCACTTTTATTTACTTTGTATCAAAGCGTTAGTTTTATTCTCTCTGAAGGAATATTATTAGCTGGTCTTACAAAGAAACTTGTGGAAATTATAGGGAAATATTTTCCATTCCACGTTTGATGTGACGTGTTGAATTGCATCTGATATTTACATTACATTTATACGGCAGAGGCGAATTACAGTATATTTGTGCATATTGAAAGCAAAATCCTGCTGGTAATGCCAATAATTGAAAAAAAGTGAAAAATATATTTAAAAAATCTAGAAATGGAAGATCAATTCAAAGTATAAAGAAAACACGGTGAACAGACGCCAAACAACGTGATTATTGATGATGATTCGTTACTGTTGTGACCATGAACCGAGGGAACTCAGTCATACACATACCTACTGAAAAGGATAAGTAAAAAGAAAATTGACGAAAATAGTTATAAAATGTGTTATTCTAATCATTATAGTGTGTGTATTGGGGGGGGGGAGTGCCAAAGAGAGTGGAAGAGAACAAAATATGTTTGTTGATATAAGCGTGATTGGATTAGACTTGTAAGAAGGTGTATTGCAAGGAAAGGGACATAATAACCATTAGAAAGAAGTCAAAGGAAAGGACGGAATGGTAAGGTGTGTGTGTGTGTGTGTGTGTGTGTGTGTGTGTGTGTGTTGGCTTGGAAGAGACAAGAACAATACTGCGTGTTTGTGAAGAGTAATGGCACTAAAAAAAAGTTAGATTACGTAATTTTCTTGGTGGATAAAGAGAAAAACAACACAACTGTACCTGGAAAAAAAAAATATTGTTTACAGTCGCAACACGTGTATGAGGAAGCAAACAAGGGAGTAGGTGAGAAAAAAAAACCAAGAATAACCAATTAAAAAACATGAAAATAAATATCAGAGAACCTTGACAAGAAACCTTCACCTAAAAAGAGATCATTAAGGAGACAGTGTAACGCTTCAACATATTTTTAGACAAGAGCTGCGCCGTTGCAATTGTGAAATGGTGCGAGAAACGTGGAAGGGAAGATATGAGTCCTTAGTTAGGGAAGCTTACTTGTACCTGCAGAAGCTAAGGCTCAACGTTGTCCAAGAGGTGCAAGGTAAGCAAAGGCGTGTGAAAATGTGTGAAGAATGTGGGAGGGAGGGAATGTATATCACTAACTATGAGGGTTGTGCAAGGAAACAGAAGAAAAGGGAACTATTAAAGCTAGTGCAACCCCTATGTTAGCAAGGAAACGAGAGAGAGAGAGAGAGAGAGAGAGAGAGAGAGAGAGAGAGAGAGAGAGAGAGAGAGAGAGAGAGAGAGAGAGAGAGAGAGAGAGAGAGAGAGAGAGGAGAGAGAGAGAGAGAGAGAGAGAGAGAGAGAGAGAGAGAGAGAGAGAGAGAAATATATATATTCTCACTTCTGAAAAAATAATACATAGTGCCCAAGGATATGAAAGAATGAAGTAAAAGAAAATAGATAAAAATAAAGAAAAACCCAACGAAAAACAAACAAAAAACATCTCAGTCAACAATACAAATTTAAACAAAATAAACAAAAAAAAATAATAAGTGAAAAATAAACTCGTCACACACAGAAAAGAAAAATAGAAAAACAAACTGCGTACACTCACGAATAACAACCGAACACCAAAACAACAAAGCCAATTAAACTGAACTAGTGGAAAATCAAAGAGAGAGAGAGACCCATTACATCCTCCATCCGCCTTTGGGAAGCTCAGAAGACCATCACTCAACAAGGACGGCAATACGGCCTGTAAATCACACTATGTTGGCGCCTTCATCACGAGGCTGTGCTGAGGGGGAAGACTTGGCGGCGCAGCAGATTGAGGTCACGTGAGCGGCGTCTTCAGGAGATGAATGAGGTAAATGGAGGCATCTAGGTGGTTAAGGTGAAGTAGGGAGATGATGTTAGTGAGTGTTGTGATGCTGGAGGTTGTAGAGATTCATGAGGAAAACAATGAGGCTGAGAATGATGATAAAGAGAAGGAAAGAGATGAGAAGGGAGTGGAGGAGGACGGAAAAAAATAGAGCAAGAGAGAAAGAGAGATAGATAGATAGACAGATAGAGTAGGAAAAAAGTTGACAAAGACCAAACGACAGACAAACAGACAGACATTGCAGATTTATAACTAGCTTAACGTTATATATATATATATATATATATATATATATATATATATATATATATATAAAAAATCACATAAATATAATAAAATGCGAACTGTGCACTGATAGAAAGAAAAAAAAAAACCACTCAGCCGTCAGAAAAAAAAGAAAAGAAGAAAAAACAATAAAAAATGAACTCTTAACTCTTAATTATAGACAAGAAAGTAAAAAAAAAAAATCTCATCATGTCAGCATAACAAAGTGAGGAAAAAAAAACAACAGCGACTAAAAACAAAGGTGAAAGAACATGGGACACAAAAATAGGAACAAGAATTTAGTCGCTTTGCAAATCGTATATTGATGAGGAGAATGATGAAGAGAAGGTGTAAAGGAGAAGAGACACGTGACTATGTGAATAATCGTCAACCATTTCCAAGTCTGACACGTTCCAATCAAAAGGAGGAGTGTAAGAGAGGCAGAGAGGGAGAGAGAAGGAGAAGAAAAAAATGTGTTAGATGGTGGAAATGAGAGTTTAACGAGGAACTGGGGAATAAATAAACCTTTGGTGTCGGTAACGTGTCTGTCATTGATTATTCTTTTTTTTTTTTTTTTCTCTCTCTCTCTCTCTCTCTCTCTCTCTCTCTCTTCTCTCTCTCTCTCTCTCTCTCTCTCTCTCTCTCTCTCTCTCTCTCTCTCTCTCTCTCTCTCTCTCTCTCTCTCTTACACATACACACGCACCCACACACACACCCACCCACCCACACACCCACACACACACACACACATTAATTCTAGAACTTTGATTTAACACTGACACCCGGATTCTCTACAGGGCTTCAAATATACACTGAAATCGGATATGAGGGTTTTATGTGTTATACAGTAATTGTAATCTAGTTCCGTGCCGGATTTGGAGGGTTTTGAAAGTAAAAGCCTGAAATGTGTGTGTGAAAGAGATAGAGTGTGTGTATGTGTGTGTGTGTGTGTGTGTGTGTGTGTGTGTGTGTGTGGCTTGCAGTAGATGGTAAGGTTTAATTTTTGTAGACTTGATACTTGATATCCTAAGCACGAAACAATCTGTCGGCGATGTATTGGAAGGGCTAAGGTAGTGACGGTGAGGGGGGGAGGGGGGGAGGGAGGAGGGGGAGGGGGGGAGGGGAGGGAGGGGAAGATCATGAGGTGTTGATTTTACGACCGAATGTGACGCACG
>JAPQNM010000043.1:17709434-17726934 GCA_029783475.1 Metacarcinus magister | reverse complement strand
AACAACGGTATTAGGGTGATTTTTTGCCTTTATGTAAGTCTCTCCTCTTTGATCTTTGGAAGCTGATAATTATATTTGGGCGATTGAAAACGAGAGAGAGAGAGAGAGAGAGAGAGAGAGAGAGAGAGAGAGAGAGAGAGAGAGAGAGAGAGAGAGAGAGAGAGAGAGAGAGAGAGAGAGAGAGAGAGAGAGAGAGAGAGAGAGAGAGAGAGAGAGAGAGAGAGAGAGAGAGAGAGAGAGAGAGAGAGAGATTAAAGACATACACGTTGCTGTGTCCTAACTATTCATTATTAACTTCCTTTGACTCATTTGTGTTGGTCAGCCGCAGCTTCCTTCTCTTCATCTTCTGCACCTCTGTCTTGTAGTCGCCTTCAGAGTCCTTGGAATCGCGTGTCTCTCGTAATTAAGTCACTAACAAGTTTAAAATTTTCTCACACTTTCCACCGCCAACATAACATCCACCTTCATCATCTTCACCATCAACACCACTATCACCAGTGTAATTATGGCCACCTCCTCCTCTTCCTCTTCCTCTTTTTCTGCTCCTACATGGTATCGCTTCCTCTTCCGGCCAGCTTCGGCTGTCCTTTTGTCTATTAAGTAGATATTATAGTAGTAATGTAGCCACACGGACAGCCTCGTTAGGTCCAGTAGTTGCTGTCTATTCTTCCTTTGTACCCCTCCTGCTCCTCCTCCTTTTTCTCCTCCTCCTCCTCCTCTTCTGCCATCACCTTCACTACCACCCAAAAATATCTTCACTATATCAACACCGTCACCATTATTAACATTATCAATAAGTTCATCACCATTAACCGGCATCTTCATACTCATCCACGTATCATCACCATCACCACCACTGAGTCCCCTTCCCTTATACTATCACCACCATTCACCATCAACATCACTGAAATAATTATCATCACCACTAGCATATTAGCCTTGCTGCCATCTCCTCCAGCACCATAATCACCATCGACATCATCATCACCATTATCTAATTTATCATAAGCGGATTAGCTTCCTTTCACCAACCCTCGTCATACTTCCTCTCCCCGTCACTACGCCGCCTCGTCCCGGCCTTCACCACCCAAGGACTGACTCCCTAGTAATTATAATGATACTTTTTCTTCGTTTTTTGAGTACTAATGAATCAGGTTTGTCTACTGTCACCCACGCGGCGCTACTCTCAGGGGATGTAATACGTAATTGATGATATTTCAGTTCTAATCTCTCTCTCTCTCTCTCTCTCTCTCTCTCTCTCTCTCTCTCTCTCTCTCTCTCTCTCTCTCTCTCTCTCTCTGACCCCTGATTCCTGATACACACGCATCGGCTTTATAGATTAAGCAATCAAGCTGTTCCTTCCTCTCCTAGATAGCACATGGCAAACATTACAGAAGCCAAGCCCACGGGTGTCTTAACCTTGAGTCACGCTGTCCTGTCACGGTCACGCCTCCACAACGTCACTTGCAGAGACACAATGCATTACAAACATCCTATTGATACGCTATAGTTTGTCCCGTTAGTTTGAGGCTCGGCTGCTGTAGGTCCTTCGCTTTTTCATTAGTGGTTGAAGCTTGTGAGTTTGTCTGCCTCATACTGAAAACACGAGAGTGACGTGTGTCCCATTTCTTGGGTAATGAGTTGACTCTTACTATTTACTCCTTAGAACATGTAGGAAAATAGTCACATATATTTTGTTCATGCAGAAATATATGCAAAACTTTTTCACGCAAATATTCTTAAATCTGATATCTCTGTTGCTTGTAATTCCGGTGCAGGTAGCGAGGTATGGGTAAGGCTTGTCTGTGGCTATATTGGGCAGCGCAGGGTTTTTGTGTCCACGCTTCCAGCACAAAATCTTTAATATCATTGAGCTCTTGTCCTCACCTGTCTCACCGGATCCTCACAGACATACATTCACACTCACCTGACTATTTATTCTAGAAAGATTTTAAATATTTTAGATTTATATCTCTGGTCAACATGCTTGCTTACAGATGTTAATAGCTTTCAAGAATCAACAGAGATTTCTAGCGTTTGTTAAATTGTATGATATTGATTCTACATTAGTTTTTCTTCATGTATAACGGTGGTGATCAGCCGGTGATCGACTGGAGCGCGGACTTGGAATCTTGCCAACCTGTTAGCCATGTACTCGTATCAGGGATAACCCTTTCCTGCGCCGTGATCGTGCAGGTCGTTTAGTGATGGTCCTTCCGCTGCTGAGGCTGTAATGGGCTGCACCTTAACGACTACCACGAAGGTTTGCTGTAGGAAGCGTTGTTGATTAATCTTTATTTGGTGTAAAAGAAGATTGCATTTAAATTTATACTATACGAAAGCCAATATATTTTTTGTTTAAAGTAAGTTGATATGAAATGTTATGGTTCAAAGTATTGTCATTTATTCTTTATTTTTGACAAAGAAAACTTATAGAGTGACTAGCTGAACGATAACCAATAAATTATTGGTTATTCTGTAAGATTAAAGCTAATGCGCTTCCACATATCAAAAGGATTCGAAAACTTTAAAAACGAATTACGAACTCACTTGAAAATATCAGCCAGGAAAGAGATGATTATTATGAAGTTACCCAGAGGGGAAAATGTGTGTAACGAAGTAAAAACATAAAACTGTCAATGAAGATGAAAAATAACTAAAATTTGTGTTAAGTTAAGCTATGAAGAATATAGAGTTTCAGGGTAATAGTGGGCGCAGAGCTTTCAATATCTCAGTACAAATTTCAAGATAACAAAATTTAAGGATTTCTGAGTTATGCTTTGTAAGAGTTCTACGGAAGGAAGACTGGTGATGGGCAACGCAACAACAGAAGGAAGAATAACACAGTGAACACGACTGGAAATGTTAATTTGAAGGAAGAGTGTCGACGATGATACAAATAATCGTGGAATGGAACAGGTAATGTCTTTTTTTAGTGGACAGTCGCAGCCGCTGATATAAAGTAAAAATGTGAATTATGAAACAAAAGACATAAGAGAAGAGAGGGATTTCTAAGACAGGGAAGGGTTTGAAAATAAAATTTTTTTCAGACTATGAATATTGCAGTGTATCCATAACAATATCCAAGAGTTTCACTTGAGATCAGGAGGTGATAACTAAAACTTATAACAGTTGTATAAAGTCACCGTGGAGGAAAAATTTCAAAAGAATCATTCATCTATCAGAAACTTTAACAAATGTTCCATGAATTGCAATAATTTCACATATCATACGTAGCCAAATACAACCACTTGAATTTTAAACTGCAGCACAATACTCAGAATGATTCTAGACGACACGTGTATTTAAATTATGGTATAATGGGAGAAGCAACGGATGCATATATGCTGGAAAATTTCAAGATTATAATATTTCTTTTTTTATTATTCAGCGGACCACATGCGCCTTAAAAAGCCATACTGATTCTAGCTGCACTTGTGTTCGATAAGCTGTCGCGAGGGTACTCGTTTATTAATATACTCCATTTGACTGAAATTGCAGTTGAAGACTTCAGGAAGACTTGTGGGTCATTTTGGAAGACTTGAACGCTGGATTCTGCTCCCTAACGACCAAATCATTGCCAAGCGGTAAGAAACACATAGCTGTAACGAACTAAAGATAAATATGTGCTATGTAGTAGCCTAGTTTAGTAAGACTATGGATCTTGTTAAGGTAATGCTGCTTGATAGTTTAAACAAAGAGATCTGGAAGCTGGAGCAAGGAAGACATACGACAGTGGGTCTGGAATTTGTCTAGAAACATTCACCTGAAATATACGGTTGCAATCCATTGTAATAGTATATAGTGTTCATATAATGGCTTCAAAAGATAAATATAATTTATCAAACTATGAAATATATGATGCTGGCAAGAGAACAATGAATGCAGATATATCAATCAACAAATGTCTGGCAAACCAAGGGACAATGAAGGCTGAACTTGACGAAGGAAGACACCCTTAACGAGGGTGTGACACATGAATAGATACAATGCAGAGTGAATCTGTATGGACGAAAATGAAAGGACGCAGGTATCAGAAAGCGAATCTTCCTGGAGAAAGGTTTGAAATCCAATCATGTTAACAGGATGATGAGAGAAAAGGAAGATTGAATGGTTCTCCGAAAAGAAAAAAAATCAATACATATCATTGTTTCTTGCGACAGAAAACGGGAATTTAAAGAAGGATGAGGAACATTATAACTAAGCTCGAACGTTCTGAAAAAAAATCTTTGTAAAAATTTAACGTAAGCAAGACATTTATACCAGATTATATAGACAATCAGAATCAGACTTCATTCCATTTTACAGTGGCTATTCTTTTAACATACATTAAACATTCAGGTTTAACACAATGATAAGCATTTTTTCTCTAATTAACGAATATCTAAATGTTGAGTATTGAAATTGAAAGAGAACAAATATATACAATGGAGACGTGATGAATACATATTATTTAAAATTCAAAACTAAAGATAAAGTTTAACATGGTAAAAAACATATAAAGTAAAAGACTAACGTTTTAAGATGTATAAACGAAACAACTAACGATAAAGAAATTATAAAAACATGAAATAAAAGACAACATTGAAGATGTTCATCCACGTCATGATTAAGACTACAAATAAAATTCTAAAACATTGACCTAAATATACTTAGAATTAGTAACATTAAGAGAATAACAGTAAGTAAAATAAAGAAAAAAAAATGTAGTTTGATAACAATCAGCTACATACTGAGCTGGTCTCTGAGAAGGTAAATGAAACATGTGTTTCTTAAAAGAGCATAAAGATTGTACATTTCTGACATGGAAAGGAAGGCTGCTCCACAGTTTTGGTCCTGCCACTAGTAGGGATCGTGCCCCGGTACAGGTACAGTACAGTGCAGTACAGTACAGGACGGTACAGTCTTAGGCACATATAGTTGGTGTTGTTGTCTGGTGGGAGCGGACGCTCCTAGTCTCTTAACACTCTGATATACTATTTCACTTCATAGTTCTATGTTCTGTGTTCTATGGATCTCTGTCACTATTTACCGAATAATATTATCAATTTTTAATTATAGAGTGATATAAGAAATTTCTATAAAAGACAAAAATTGCTATAAAAATTATTTCCGTATTTCACTCACTTACCCTCCCTCCACGTTACAAAATAAATAATATTCTACTACCACGTTGAACAAAAAATAAAAGAACATTTACACACCATAACTACAGAAAAGTAACAAGAGAACTGAGACGACGAGTACCACACACCACTACCACCGCTCCTGATCCTCACTGAAAACTAACAATACATTCTGATCGAGACTACATTCTTCTCTCCCTCTGAAAGCTGGCGTGTTTTGCATCTTCATCCCTTTACAAGTCTGTTTCCCTCTTTTTCCTCTTGTTTTTCTTCCCTTCCGCATGTCCACTTACTCCTCCCTTTCCTGTCTCTTAGTTACTCTCCCCTTGCTAATAACGCTCTTTCCGCATTGACCCCAGAAATGATGTCCCCGTGTCTGGAAAGTCTGCAGGATTCTGTTCCATGGCACAGCAGTTCTATTGAAGGTGTTTTTGCAAGTTTTTTTTTCTTCCCCTGCTAACAAACAATACGTGTCTGGTAATAGTGTCTGCTTTCTCTTAAGTGTGTTTACCTCCGGCTGCACCTCTGTCAGTATAAATATGAACACTAATTTGAGTAATACTGGCACTCACAACACACTACAATCTCAGTTTCTTTACTTCGTCGTCAGTAATTATGTGTGTGTGTGTGTGTGTGTGTGTGTGTGTGTGTGTGTGTGTGTGTGTGTGTGTGTGTGTGTGTGTGTGTGTTTGTAAAATGAAAAGAAATGTCTATAAACACAAAGAATAATTACAAAAAAATTTTCCTCCAGGCATTTCCTTTGCCAGTATATTCATTCTTCATATTTTCGTTTTTAACCACCTTATTTATGCTTAAATCTCTCTCTCTCTCTCTCTCTCTCTCTCTCTCTCTCTCTCTCTCTCTCTCTCTCTTTTTCAGCGGCGTTGTTGGTTACAGTCGTGTCTACCTTTAAAACAACACAGAAAATGTAGTGTGAGTAGGAAGGTCGTCCCTCTTCCCTGTCCCTTCTTCCCGTCATTCGCCTTCTGTCCTTTTCTCACAATCCTCGGCTTAGTTTTTTCTAGTTTCTCCCTCAACGCACCTTACAACTCTCTTCCTTTCTTCCCTTCCCCCTTCCTTTTACTTGTCCTAATAGTTAATTTCTCTCTACCCTCTCTAACCTTCCTTACTTCTTTTCATTATACGACGCAAGTTCCCTTTATTCTCACATTCCTGATACCTTACCTAACCACAATCTGACCCCCACCCCCTTTTCCTTCTTTTTCCTCGTCGTCGTCGTCGTCGTCGTCCTCCTCCTCCTCCTCCTCTTTCAGACCCTCAAGAGAGACATTACAGCAGTGAGTGGCAGGAAAAGTTCTTCCCCTTCGTTTTCCTTCCCTTGACATTTTTCTTAATGGACTCGTGTTTTGTGCAACCGAAAATTACCACTACTTTTCGAGAATTTTTGTTTTGTCGTCATATTCATAATAGTTGTCAAAAAAGTATATAGGTAAGTCATATGAGCTTAGTGTTATCTGACTGTGACCATCATCATCACCATCACCATTACCCTCAACATCACCATTATCATCAACATCACACTATCAACATCATCACCATAAACAATCTACAAATCTTATAACGAAAACAAAAATATACACAAAGTTTCCTGAAATCTTTTGTATATTGGTGTTGAACTGCAAGCGACTTTCCTCTCCTATGCCATTCTAACTTGTCGAATGTTGAACTTTATGCTGAAAACAATGACAATGGGATGCAGATATATTTTTTTTCTTTCAAAGCACAACACATTTTGGGTTGATTCCGATAGAATGAGAGTGCGACAATGTGATTCGAAAAATATGTATAGCGTCCACGTCTCTCTCTCTCTCTCTCTCTCTCTCTCTCTCTCTCTCTCTCTCTCTCTCTCTCTCTCTCTCTCTCTCAAAAAAAAAGAAAAATAATTCCCCTCAACAATACTATCATTACTACTTCTACTAATGTGTTGCTACTACTACTACTACTACTACTACTACTACTACTAATAATAATAATACACCGTACCATTACCATTACAACATCATCACCACTACACCAACAACATCGCTGGTACCACAACACTACCACCACCACGACTATAAAATCACTACCATTACATCAATAAGAACACCAACGCCTTGACCACATTTCCATCACCATCATCACCACAATACCATCACCAAAATCCTAGCATAATCCGCCTACACCACCATTAACACCATCACATGACAACCAACATCAACACCATCACCACTACCACCACCACAACAACACCCCACCCCACCACCACCACCACCAAATCACCGCTATCAAAACCACACCACATAATAATCTACAGCCGTGTTGTGGACTCATTAAACATGAATAGAACTAATAATATCGCTGACAGGAAAAAGTCATTGCAATTAGACTCACTAATCCCTGGTTGCTATCACTCCGGTACCAGAAAAAAAAGTTTGTATGTATTCTCTCCCTCCAATACCACTCGGTCTACTGTTTTCTATGTCCCCCAAGAGTGACATTAGGCCTTGAAATCCTGTTCACACCTTTCTATCTCTTACTGTTACAGCCAGTGATGGAAGCCTTGGACGTGTAACTGCTTCTCTCTTTTTCTGTAGTTTGTCTGGGGATTGTGTTGGGCCAAAAGAAAGATAACTATATATATTCTTTTAATAGTTCGTGGAAGCAGTCATACGCTTAGAGTAATGCGTGAGGTTCAAGGGAGAGCTTTTTTTTTATTGAGCCACTAAGAAAGGACGTGATTTGTATTTCTTGTGACTCTGATTGCGGCTGATGCTTAAAGAAAATATATAATTATAATGTGGATAATTCAGGGACCTCCTCTTCTGCTTTTAATTTGGTCATTCTGCTTTTCACCCTGACTATCATGACTACCTAAACGTGAGATCAGGAACAACATACGACACATATTTTGTCATTCGTCTTCAGGGAAAAGAAAACGACGTGAGGCAGAGAGTGTGGAGGAGCTGATGACTGCCTAGAGACCTCTGAGCCTCCTCTCTGTTCAGGCTTCCTCTTCATGGTGCAAGAGGGAGACATAATGACATATTTTATTATGTTAGACTATTATCCATCATCATTAGTCACTTGAATCTAACAATGTGCGCTGATGAGTAGCGGGCTATTTGTCGGGCATAACCTGCAGTCCACGGTGACGTAAAACAGAAGGTGTTTACTGCTCACTGCACAACTCTCGACAACCAACCATCCAACGGAAGCACTTTATAATGAATCACAATAGATGTTGACATTGTGGACAAGAATTTCTGGGAAACTGATGATATGTGCTCAGGGACAATGCAATGGAGGAAGCGGAAGTTCGCAGAAACTTTCCCCTGCAAAACAATATGAGGAAAGGTATAAAAAGTCCAACATATATTAAATTATGCAAAACGTTTCCTAGAATGCGACATAACATTAATTTTGGTCCATCGATTCACTGTGCTTGTGGAGAACTGTCTTGCTGTGTGTGTGTGTGTGTGTGTGTGTGTGTGTGTGTGTGTGTGTGTGTGTGTGTGTGTGTGTGTGTGTGTGTGAATGTGTGTGTATGTATATATGTATGTATATGTATGTGTATGTATGTATGTATGTATGTATGTATGTATTTATATATATATATATATATATATATATATATATATATATCACCACAAACCTCACATTTTGAATAAAAATTTAATTCTAACCTCAACTCTAACCTCACCATATTCTTGTGTTGCTATTGGCTGGCTGGCCAAGGCTGTGTGTTGCTATTGGCTGGCTGCACACACACAGCCTTGGCCAGTCAGCCAATAGCAACATGGGAGGATTGGAGTTGAGGGAAGAATGAAAATTTTATTCAAAATTTGCAGCGGCGTGACGTGGTGGGCCCCGCTGGCGCCACCCTCAGGAGTACCCCGACGTGGCCGTGACGGTGCCGCCCCCCACGGACCGTGAGTCCTGCACCGTGGCACTCAAGGGTCCCCGCCGCCAGGTGACAGGGGCCTCGGCAGCCCTCAACACCTCTCTGCAGGCCGCCCTCACTGCCAGCAGCGCCGCCCACGCTAAAACCCGCCAGACCGCCCGCCATGACACCCACTGCCAGTCTGCCCACCCTAACACCCACCCACCCTCCTAATAACCGTCCCACCCATGTTTCCCGTGACAACCCTGCATAGTGAACGAAAAATACTATGAAGTATTTTCGGACTCGCAAAAGTTTTAAAAGAAAAACTATACTCGTAGGGAAATAATACGTCTGGTGTGCTGAGTGTGACATTTGTTGCTTGTTTTCCGCATCATTACGAAACATTGTGGTGACAGTCGTGCCCGTACTGATCAGGATTTGTTAGCAGGTGGTAATTGAGTCACTTGGGAAGCAGTGAGAAGCGGAAATTGTCCTACAGTTTTGATCAGGTTTCCAGATGTGTATTGTTCATTATATGTTTTTTTTATCTTTTCCTATAGCCGAGATAGCATTATTTAAGGAGTTCAATATTTATTAGCGTCATCACGTGCTGCCATGATTTCATCATAGCAGCACGTGATGAGGGATGAGCTTCTCTTATGTCCACAGATGGCGTTGAGAGCAGGCCGAACTGTTTTCGCGATGGCATCAATCCGAAGCAAACTCAATCAAATCTAGCTTGATAACAAATTTTCGGCGAAAACGCGCCTATATTTTTACACACGTATGAGAAAATATAATTATCATTGTTATCATTTTTACAACTACTATTACTATTACTACAATAATGATCATAATTATTATTATTATTATTATTATTATTATTATTAATATGGATATATTCAATTAATTTATTAAATATCATTGAAATTATTAATATATCTATTATTATTATTATTATTATTATTATTATTATTATTATTATCCTTATTATTATTATTAATACTATTATTATTATTCCCTCCTTACTTCCTCCTCCTCCTCCTCCTGCTTCTGCTTCTGCTTCTGCTTCTGCTTCTGCTTCTTCTTCTTCTTCTTCTTCTTCTTCTTCTTCTTCTTCTTCTTCTTCTTCTTCTTCTTCTTCTTCTTCTTCTTCTTCTTCTTCTTCTTCTTCTTCTTCTTCTTCTTCTTCTTCTTCTTCTTCTCCTCCTCCTCCTCCTCCTCCATTGCATGCATGACTTGGGCTTGTAAGGGCACATCCTTCTTAGCACCAAGAGATTCAACCTCACCATAATGAGGTTCATGACTTCATGCAGCCGTATACCGCGCTAAAGAAGTGTTTCCTGGATTGCAAAACTGCTCGGAAGATGGTGTTTGCACTAACGAGCAGTGCATGAATGAAGTGTTGTTGACCCATACTTTCACACCAGGAACATATAAAGTTTGTAGTCTGAAGATGCAGCAGTATAATGACCTCTCAGCAAGATGGCAGCCTATCTGGGAGTCACTATCATCTCGTTTACATCTCGCTGGCATCTCGATAACTTGTGAAATGGATGCGGTTTAAGTTCACGAAGAAGAGATATGAGTAACATGACAATAGAAGGTAATGAGGCGGATTAAATATACACAGCGATAATAGGTAGCGAATGGGAAAAAAAAGCCCATTACATTATTGTCTAATTTATAAAAGTACGTAATGTGTTGTCTGTTGACGTGCACCGCATAGGACAGAACCAGAATATCAAGGGAAGGGGTTGATTGCCTACAAGACAGCATCAGCTCAGCAGGTCCATGAGGTGACCTAATTCAATCCTAGGCTCCAGGCAGGGAGGAGTGTGTCGGCGGGGCGGGAGGACCACTACCAGGCCCCACTGTGACCTAACCATTATGTCCACATGCTCCATTTGTACTGATTAATTAACAAACATGATTGCATTTAATGATATCACCAATTATCATAATGTCATTGCTGCTCCTGAGAAAAATCCATTACATCCATTGCATTGACAATATCCATTTTTTCTCCACCGAACCAAATAAAAGTGATTGAAGCCTCACTCATTCTTCTCGCTGACGTGTGTGGGAGGGAAACATAATTGCCTGAGTAATTACACAGTTTTCCAGCGTCTGGGTGAATATTTTGTTCCGGAAATTATATGGCTCATAATTTCCTTTTTTAAATTTATGATGAAAACTGCTGAGAACAAAATGAATGTAATAGAAAAATAGTTACAAGCACTTCAATAGATGACGATTTTAATCCAGCTTCTCTACCACGGAAGCGACGACAGACTTAACAGGATTCACGACTCAGCTGCAACAAAGCTAATAACATGGCGATCAACTAGTGTAATCCACATGGAAAATAAATAAACGGATAGAGAAATAAACAAATCATTCAATATCAAAAAGAAATCCAATTGTACAAGAGTAATTTCTTAGTTTCCTGTTAGCTGCGCGATGGACAAACTGACGAGAACAAGTGTGGACATGGCAATAAGAACATTATAACATCAGTAACGAGATACCTTTTTGACCTATAACAAGATTATCTGAACTACTACACATTACAGATCTTTACTACCAGTGTTTGACCACGACAGACAAGCAAGAAGGCTTATCCCCACCCACCTCCCCTTCTATAAAGAAACACCATCAGATATGTAAGAAAGAGTTGATATGAAATGCTCAAACTACAAAGGAAAAGATAAATATTTTGGCCACATGCATGATATTTTAATGACAGATATTTTAATGGCAGAGGCATAATAGTCACGTCACTTCACTGGCAACACTGAGGAAGCTTCATGGTCACTGATTCCCTTGATTTATATTCTTCGTTCAACCATGGGAAAATCCACCCACGCACACATAATGAGGTGCTATCTATTCGTCCCCTGCGCTCGTCAGTCATCGCTTCCTTTTCCTATTTATGTATTCATTAATTCCAGCGTGATAGCTAAACTTTCCCAGCTTGTCATTATTTAAGGTTAATCCCGCGGGTAAATTAATAAGCAAAGTTATACTGGTTATCATAAACAATGTCACTACTAACAACCAACAACCAACAAATAACTGTTACTACCACCACCACCACCACCACCACCACCACAGCCACCACCACCACCACCACTATTGCCGAAGCTGCTTTAATTAGTCATCAACTTCACCTTTATTACCACTTCCACTATCATTGCCACTACCACTTACATAAACAAGAACAAGTACAAGAAAATGAGAAGAATAACAACACCACCACCAACAACAACAAAAACAACGAGGTGTATCCATGCCAATAGCACTACCACCACCACCACCACCACCATCATTACCAACACCAACACTCTCGGTACCACTTGAACTCTACATTAAATCAGAATTAAACACCCTTTCCACCAACCTGATCCCATTACGCTATTACTTGGAGTCGACGTGAAGAGCCGTGCATTATTTCTTTAATCCCCTTCCCCTCTCTTCTAGCTTTCCTTCCCTTTTCTTACTGTAATATCGGTGCATTTTCACTTTTTTCATCCATTCCTCCCTTCTTTTCGTATTTCTTTTTCTTGTGCTTTCTGTATTATCTCCTCACTTTCTCTCTCTCTCTCTCTCTCTCTCTCTCTCTCTCTCTCTCTCTCTCTCTCTCTCTCTCTCTCTCTCTCTCTCTCTCTCTCTCTCTCTCTCTCTCTCTTCAATAAGCCCCCGTTTATCTTATTGTTATATTCTACGTGTGACTTCCAGCATCTCCTTCCACTCCCGTCCACTTCACAATATATGTTCTCTCCGGCCTTACCAAGCAGCAATATCCATAGTATTGCCTTCCATTCACCACCACCACCACTACTACCACCACCACTACGCTCCTTCTCCATCACCACCACGCTCCATCACTTCGTCGTTCACGGCTATGTGCACCACTGTACCACCACCACCACCACCACCACCACCAACATTCCACCATTAATAGTATAGAATCAGCTTGTGTGTGTGTGTGTGTGTGGGTGTGGGTGTGGGTGTGTGTGGGTGTGGGTGTGTGTGTGTGTGTGTGTGTGTGTGTGTGTGTGTGTGTGTGTGTGTGTGTGTGTGTGTGATAACTCCCAATATTCCGAATACTATGCCACAGATCATGGTTTTTTAACTTCCATCAACCACAGAATCATACTCGTTACGATGAAAATATAAACTACGTGATATTTTTTCTACATACCATGAATAGCAAGAAGTGTATTATAAAACATGTTGCTAAATAATCGTACAGTCAAAATTAAAGGAATCACTACGAGTTTATATAAGAGAGAACGTGAAATTTCGTATATAAATAGGGATTTCATAACATAACATAGAATGGAGAAAGGAGTGTACTTTTTAAACATACCACCTATAAGACAAATCATACAAATATAATATAATTCATTACAACGAGTATAATGAACACCAAGTAGGTTTAAAAAAAACCAGATCTTTTGTATTTTTAAGTATTAATTTTTGCGAGATTGAACATTTTCCCATCTTTTCTTTTCGTAACATATGATGGTGAGTTTCCAGGTGAAGAGAGTGATAGGCTTATATGGTCTTAGCACATCATCGCTTAGTTTGACCAAGTGACAATGAGAGTGTGAGTGAATGATGGAAAAAGAAAATAGTGAGGATCCTTCGTATTCACTTGATTCTTTTTTACGTTTCTCTTATAACAAAACTACAACTAATATTACAACAATAACACAACTGCTACTACTACTACTACTACTACTACTACTGCTATTACTACTACTACTACTACTACTACTACTACTACTACTACTACTACTACTACTACTACTACTACTACTACTACTATTACTACTACTACCACTTGTCTGCATTACTCACACTTACAGGAAGCAATCGTTACCAGCGTAGTGTCTTTCCTTGTGCACTAACTAACACTGATGTCTTCACTCCTTGTTTTATAGTGGACAATGGTTTACTTTCACCTTAGTGTTGAGTAACCTGTCATCAAAATATAAATAAACTCACCTTCATAAAACGGCCACAAAATATGAAAATATGTATATAGCATTTGTCAAAACATAATTAAACCTCTTACTGGAATACATAAAATGCTTTCAACAAGCCAATTACATAACGTGAAGGCTACATATAAAAATAATTGCATCTGCATTAACATTTTTGTTCAAAAACTAATGAAGATATACAATACCTGCACATAAAACTTTGAGTTACGAAGGCGATGAATGTCGAATGTCTGTCAGACACACATGATGCACGCGAGTCAAGGCATTGGAAGGTTAGTCAATTCGTACAGGGAAATACAACGACAATATTTACTTGGGCCGAGAAAATGCTTTGGTGTATTAGATCACCGTAAATGTAATCTCTCTCTCTCTCTCTCTCTCTCTCTCTCTCTCTCTCTCTCTCTCTCTCTCTCTCTCTCTCTCTAACACACGCACACAGACACATAAAACTGACATATTGTTGATACACTGCACTACACATCTGCGTCCTGACTATACACTGATGGGCTGATAGATCGGGACGAGTAAACTATTGGACGTCGTTACACATGCGATGCCTCAACATATTGCGTGTACAAACACAGTTCACACACACAAACACACACACACACACACAGACACACACACACACACACACAGACACAGACACACACACACACACACACACACACACACACACACACACACACACACTACAGTCCTTCACTTTTCATTCAGCGTCGATCCTTCACGTTCCCTCGTTAGGCCTCGACATGTGTGCTCACCCAGTAGGTACTTTGGGTTGAATGGAGGGACTCAGTGTGTCCTTATCGGTCCTATCTATCACGTGGTCTCCAGCAATTGTTCTTTTCTCTTAGGTAAGCTAGCGGTGGACTCGATACTGTATACAAATAGAAGATAAAAAAAACCTTTCTATTTCGGTAAACATTTATCACAGAACGTTAATTGCGTTACGAATTTTACTTCTGGTACAAAATGAGTTCTCAGACGAAGCCCGAACATTGTGCCATCATTGAGGAGGATGACGAGATGATTGATGCATTGGGGTCACATTATAGATTCCTGTCCGTCACACGTCTGTCTGCACACTGACACACTCCACACTATTGGTGAAATGCCTCTTTTCTCACGGTGAATTTTCTACCTTTGTTTCGAAACCCATCTCACTGCTTGTAGATATGTAAATAATAAAAGCAAAACTTCATAGTAAAATGTTGATAGCCTTGCCCTTGACATAAATCCTGAGGCTCCAGACCTGAGACTGAGCGGTATAGGCACCTAACTTTACTGTATAATGCATTCTACTCGCATTGCTGCAAGTGAGGAGGAGGAAATTAAACTGTCCTAACGGAAAGAGACTATAAGGCTGGACTTCATTTGTTACAGGGCATCAACCCCGTAAATTTCAGGCTATTGCACTATTATTCTGCAAGAGTGACGGTAATATAAAAAAGCCTCGGACCTTGATTTTGTGTCCTAAATTGGGTTGGTATGTGTCTGACGAGATGGATGGCCGTCACTCAAGGACTGAGACAAGAATAACGTGCAGTGAGCAGGCAAAAAAACACTGGGTGGTGAAATTTACACCTACTCTCACCATGATATCGAGAAAAAGAGAGAGAGAGAGAGAGAGAGAGAGAGAGAGAGAGAGAGAGAGAGAGAGAGAGAGAGAGAGAGAGAGAGAGAGAGAGAGAGAGAGAGAGAGAGAGAGAGAGAGAGAGAGAGAGAGAGAGAGAGAGATGCAATCCTATAAATGCTAACTTCCCCCTTTGGCATTGTTGACTATGTTCGTGGACGAGAAGATAAAACACATTTTTGTATTTAGTGATTGATACGCTACACGAAGGCAGGAGGTGAAGGATCATGCGCTACAGGAATGACTCGGCGTGAATCTTATATTGCAAAGCAGATCCTTCACACACATCTGGAAAACGTGAGGTGGTAGTAGCAAACACGCATTATTTCCCCTATTCATGCAGACAATCAGGAATGGTGAGATGGTAATGGTGATGTGTACTCTGGCAGTGATGAGCCGTAGGTTTAAGTGCAGTCAGGTACATATGAACAGTAGGCCAGCGTATTAGGGTAATGTTTCGCTGCAGTTTACGGTGGAGGACTCAGAACATACGTATGGAGTCCCTCACAATGAAAGAATACAGCGTTAACAGTAGAGTAAGGTGGTGGTGGTGGTGGTGGTGGTGGTGGTGGTGGTGGTGGTGGTGGTGGTGGTGGTGGTGGTGGTGGTGGTGGTGGTGGTGGGGGGTGGGGAAGGCACCATGGAAGTTATTAGGTATAGTCAATAAAATCGTGAATAATTGGAATGCTCTCCCAGCACAAATAGTAAAAAGTATCAATATTGAATAATTTAAGAAGAAACGCGATAAGCACTTAGCATCAGTTCACCAAATTGAGTATTTCATTCGTGCGTCATTTTTTTTTATTATTTGAAATTATTACTTTTATTTTTTATAGAAATAGCTTAGATTACTCCTGTTTTCTCACTTTCCTATGCAAATTTCATGATAGTTTTTCCATACTACATGGTATCCCTTCCTCTTCCGGCCAGCTTCGGCTGGAGGGAGGAGTGGGTGGGGAGGAGCCTTCCACTTTGTTGTCGTTTTGTCTCTTTCAAGTAGATATTATAGTAGTAGTGTAGCTTAACAGACAGCTTCGTTAGGTCAAGTAGGACTATTGCTTTCCGTTCTTCTTTGTACTCCTTTGTAAGTCGACGTAAAGGAATGTGTAATGTTTTTGTTGATAATGGAATAGAATGTAAAAAGGTACAAAAGAAATTACATTATAATAAAATACTGTAGTTGTCTTCCTCTCATAGATGGATAGATATAGATGATCGATTAGATGGATAGAAAAAAAATATAAATATATATATATATATATATATATATATATATATATATATATATATATATATATATATATATATATATATAGATAGATAGATAGATAGATAGATAGAAATATAGATATATAGATAATAAGTAAATAGATAGATAGATAAATAGCTAGCTAGATAGATGTATACATAGAGATACAAACATAACTACACAGATAGCAGACTCACATGTTTTACTATGCTCTTAGAAACGGACTCAGGGTCTTGTGCAACACTCGTCTGTACGTGACGCAAGAGTAAAGCATAAACTATCAAAGCAGCTGTAAGGGATGTCAAGTATGCGGAGGTGGGTGAAGGCTCAGAATGTCAGCGTGGGCGTGGGTATAACGGCGCCCTTAGTCCACATTGTGACAGACTTAATGAGATGGACAGGAATGCGTGGGAATGAGTGTTCCTTGTAGTGAAGCAGCCAAATTGTTGTCCCGCGGCATCAGTGTCTACAGCGAGGCTTTCACGGAGGAGGAACACGAGGTAGATAAGTAGCGTTAAAATGGAATGAACCCGAGTAGAAGGTTTAAGAGGATAGTCTTGACGCTCTGAGTATCAGTACCAGAGCCGG
>JAPQNM010000043.1:17699434-17704434 GCA_029783475.1 Metacarcinus magister | reverse complement strand
AAGAAGAGAGAGTAAAGAACAAACGGATAAAATAATATAGAAAAAACAAACAGAAACAAAGAAATACACTGATAGACTAAAAAAACAATCTCATTCCTTTAAGAGATACGTATGACCATCAATTTGCTTCCATGCTCGCCTCGTTCACTCATTTATCAGCCTGCTATCTATTTATGTATGTATCTTTGTCTATCTACTTACCCACCTCTCTTATATAGTTAGCTATGTATCAATTTCGCAACTTATCTATATATTTGTCTAACATGTATCCATCTATGTATGTATGTATGTGTGTATGTATGCATGTATTGTATGTGTATGTATGTATATTTCTTTCTGACCCTTCGTGAGTGAGTGAGTGAATGAGTGAGTGACTGACTGACTAATTTGACTGATCTGACTGACTGACTGACTGATTGACTGACTAGTAGTAGACTGGACTGAGAGTAAGAGAATAAAAAGAAAAGTGAATGAGTGGGTGAGTCAGAAGTGACAGAAAGGACAGAAGAAAGCAAGGTAAGCAATGTAAAAATAAAAAGAAAAGCACGGAGAAAAGAGAAAAGAAAGGGTAAGAAAGCTGAGGATGAAAAGTTGTGACAGAGGGAAAGAAGTGGAAGGATTGAAGATGAAGGACAGAGTAAGCTTGGGGGGGAGAGAGAGAGAGAGAGAGAGAGAGAGAGAGAGAGAGAGAGAGAGAGAGAGAGAGAGAGAGAGAGAGAGAGAGAGAGAGAGAGAGAGAGAGAGAGGAGAGAGAGAGAGAGAGAGAGAGAGAGAGAGAGAGAGAGAGAGAGAGAGAGAGAGAGAGAGAGAGAGAGAGAAAGTTACAAGTAAAGTATTATATTATATCTAGAGGACGCTAAAGAAGAGGGAGGAGAAGGTTCAGAAGAAGGAGAAAGGAAACCCAAAAAGAAAAGGAAAAGAAAGGGAAAAGAAAGAAGGGAATGTGGAGGGAGTATTATTAGCTGTAAGCGGATAAAAATCTACTATGGAAAAGAAAACCTATCATACTTTTTAATTAAGGAAGTAATTCAAACGAGCCATTGGAAATTATCCGAACATACTAACTAGAACACGAACTAATTGAAGGATTGAAGAGTTGGTAATAGTATTCCATCCAGTAATCAAAGAAGGACACGAAGGATGAAAGGTAAAACAAAACTATAAGAACGGAATGGATAAAATCAAGAACACATACAACAATTAAATAATGAATAAAAACACGAGTGAAAATATGAAAAAAAAGACACATTTTAATACCAACGCGTAGGAAAAAAAACAACAAACTGCCAAACCCATAATAATAAATATAAAATTTCATTGCGTTATAGAATTATTTCCTCAACTGACACTAAAAACAATAAATCTTAATAAATGTCTGTTGCCGGACTTCATAGAAGAAAAAAAAATGAAAATGGTAATAATAGGAAAATTTTTAGTCTAGAATATACAAATCCTGGCGAGTTGAATTAAAAAAGTAACGTCATTTAAAAGAAAATTAATAGAATTCGTTCACTCACCACCGTTAGCATGAAGAGGGTGAGGGTAGAGATGACCTCGTAACAACCAGGAGAAGAGGAGAGAGGGGAAGGGGAAGAAGGGGAGAGTGGGGAGAGGAGGCGAAGAAGGTGATAAAAGAACGAATAATGTTAAGTAAATGAAGGTAAAGGATGAAGAGAAAGGGTAAGGGGAGGGTGAAAGGGGAAGTGAATAAAAGAAGGGATTGTGGTAGAAGGGGAAGAAGAAAGGAGGGATTTTTTTTTCTTTCACGTAACAGGTGAGGATATCATGAAGAGGAGGAGGAGGAGGAGGAGGAGGAGGAGGAGGAGGAGGAGGAGGAGGAGGAGGAGGAGGAGGAGGAGGAGGAGGAGGAGGAGGAGGAAGGGTAGGAGGAGGATTGCTATGTTATCATTTTTCATCATTATCATTATTATTATTATCATTATTATTACTATTATTACTATTATTATCATTGCTATAATTACTATTACCATCATCGTGATTATTATTTTTATCTTCTTATTATAGTTATCATAAGTAGTAGTAGGAGTAGTAGTAGTAGTAGTAGTAGTAGTAGTAGTAGTAGTAGTAGTAGTAGTAGTAGTAGTAGTAGTAGTAGTAGTAGTAGTGGTAGTAGTAGTAAAGGCGCCGTGACACATACTAAACAATTTTTAACTCATTGATTATACATTTTAATTTTGTTTAAAATAAAAAATCCGATGAAGATACAGTTTTAAAGGAAGTACATTATTGTTAATTTGTATTCAAAATTAGAACACAATAAAAAAGTTTTACAGTAAGTTCATAAATCTGATCTAGGTGTGATGTAAAAAGGATGAAACTCCACGTGATCATCCAGTGTGAAGAGGTAATGACGTGAAGGTTTGTTTTTGGTTTTCCAGATGTCACCAACACACCAACACACCAACACACCAACACACCACACCAGATGGAGCACACACTTCAAAAACACGGGAGGCAGCTTGGTCAAATAAATCAATAACTCCAGAAAATTCTTCCAAGGCCATGCGGTTGAAAAAACAAATTGACTTTTATCGCACAACTGTATTAAAAGAGTTGAAAAAATTGTTGAAAAGGCGCCAATTTTGAAAAATGTGCGATTACTCCCCTTGCTTCCCTATTAGCTACGCCACTGAGTAGTAGTATAAATAGTAGTTGCATTAGTAGAAGAAGTGGTGCTAGTAATATAAATAGTAATAGTGTTGATATAGTGGTAGTGGTGGCGGTTGTATAGTGGTAGAAGTGGATTAAGTTTAAACTATATTGGTCTCAGTGAACCGTCTCGAGCAAAGCATCATTAGAGGGAACAATGTAACAGAGATTGTCGGAGCTGCCCGCATACTGCCAATATGTGTGTGTGTGTGTGTGTGTGTGTGTGTGTGTGTGTGTGTGTGTGTGTGTGTGTGTGTGTGTGTGTGTGTGTGTGTGTGTGTGTGTGTGTGTGTGTGTGATAGGTAATTGTTGTGGTGAAGGTGTTCTGTTAGTATTGTTCAACCAGCCATAATGAACAATTTAGAATTCATAAGCCTTGGTATAAGCCAGTGTTAGGATTAGGCTTTGGGTGGCTATTAAGCTTAATTATGTTGTCATTAACTTCTTGTCTGTACGTACGGGAAATAGCTATTATAGAATGATTATTGTTATTATTAGTATCATTATCATCATTATTATTATCATTACCATTATTCTAAGGAACAGGTGCACTAATAGAAGCCAAGAAGAGCATGACTGAAACATAATTACAAGTCAACTGTGCAATTCGCTATAAATAATTTCGTTATTACCCTTCCCTTAGCCTCTGCCTACTCTCTTCTCCCTTCAAGTTCTCCAAACCTCCGTCTTTGCCTTGGGAGCTATTCACTTGCAAATAAGGAACCTAACGGAATGAATCGTTTTGGAACTAAACCGAATTATTGGGGTGAGTTAACCTTTGTATGCCAATGAAAACTCTACACGTGTATATATTAAGAAAATATAAATATAATTCTGAAATTACATAACCTAACATGAAACCATAAACTATTACTACCAATTCAATTAAAAGGGAGAGAAAATAAATATAATTAACGTAGATTTCAACGTAATACTGATTTAACAGCAATTATGTGTCGTTGGAGTTATAAGTGCAATTAAGTCACATCATGATGCCTACAACACCATGAATTCCATTAACTATTTTTTACAAAGATCAATTTCAGGTCATTAGCTGCATGGTGAGGGAGTTAGATCGATAGATAGCTAGATAGATTGTTAGATAGATAGATATAGAGAATGAGAGAAATAAAATATGTGTTTGTGTATGTGTGTGTGTGTGTGTGTGTGTGTGTGTGTGTGTGTGTGTGTGTGTGTGTGTGTCTGTTGCCACCTGATGAGCACAGATACTAATAGTCACTTTCATCCCATTCTCATTCTCTCTCTCTCTCTCTCTCTCTCTCTCTCTCTCTCTCTCTCTCTCTCTCTCTCTCTCTCTCTCTTACATACGCATACACACTCAAACCCACTCAAACATACACACACACACACGTACACAAACACACACACATTATTCTTTCCCTCCCCAGCACCCTCAAGCCAAGCCAAGGAAGAACTTTCACTTCCTCTCAGACACGCACGTCATCATCTTGCATGACAAAACGTTCAATAAAAGAGTAAGACAATATTGCAATGCCTGCCAATACAACGCCACATTCTGCCTCAAATTTCCCACAGTTTCAACTTTTAGGGAAACTTGACAAACATACGAACACTGAAGGGCTGTCAAGGGCTCAGAATACTAAAATCTGGCACTATATGAATGTTTTGCAATATCCCTGAGATGCCGTGGGAGGTGTGGGAAGGCGAGAACAATAACCACATACTCAGAGAAGACATATTTAGAGGATATTATTGCGTCAATCTACATAACTATTTTAACAGTGAATAACAAGAGGTGAACACAAAGCAGTCAAGAAGTTATAACCTTGATATGAAAGTTTGATTGGGTTGCAACTATGGCTGGTTAAGAGGGATTTCTCAAGCGCAGGGGAATGAGAGGAAAGGAGGATGTGAAGGAGGATGTGAAGGAGGATGTGGAGGAGGATGTGAAGGAGGATGTGGAGGAGGATGTGGAGGGGAGGAAGGAAGGTGAAAAAGAATGAATGGAGAGGGAGAGAAGAAGGATGTAACAGGAAAGGAGGAAGTTTGTTGACTAATGCTTGTCTGACAAAATTGAGTTGATAGTGGTGGTGGTGGTGGTGGTGGTGGTGGTGGTGGTGGTGGTGGTGGTGGTGGTGCAAGAAAAACAAATAACAGATAAATTGAATAAACAAAATATATAACAAAATAAGACTGAAAACATCATCGTCCTCGTCATCACATTCATTATTATCATCATGAGAGAGAGAGAGAGAGAGAGAGAGAGAGAGAGAGAGAGAGAGAGAGA
The DNA here is from genome assembly GCA_029783475.1 of Metacarcinus magister. Taxonomy (NCBI): domain Eukaryota; kingdom Metazoa; phylum Arthropoda; class Malacostraca; order Decapoda; family Cancridae; genus Metacarcinus; species Metacarcinus magister. Next base: position 17,699,495 of record JAPQNM010000043.1, on the reverse strand, counting down.
GAGAGAGAGAGAGAGAGAGAGAGAGAGAGAGAGAGAGAGAGAGAGAGAGAGAGAGAGAGAG
>JAPQNM010000043.1:17671934-17689434 GCA_029783475.1 Metacarcinus magister | reverse complement strand
CTAGAGTTTCGTTTAATTTCAGAATGGAAGTTTGAAAAAGTCAGTCAGTGTCAGACGATGATGAAAATTATCTTTCACTTAATCCATTCTTGAACATATGATGATTTTGAATAGCACATTTGTTTTTTTATTCGATAATGACGACAACGACAACGATGATGATAATACTGAGTGAATGTCAAAATTAAATAATCTTTACTATAAAACCAGCTACGTTGTTTGTTTATTTGTTTATTTAAGTGTGTGTGTGTGTGTGTGTGTGTGTGTGTGTGTGTGTGTGTGTGTGTGTGTGTGTGTGTGTGTGTGTGTGTGTGTGTGTGTGTGTGTGGGGGGGGGGAGGGTGGGATCTGCTCTCATGCCACAGAATCCGACGGTCATCTTCCATCATAACCAAAGTGGCAATTTTACTATAAAAAAATAAAGAAAACAAAAACTGGTAATTCTTACATGCTATCGGGTGGAGGACAGACTGAACCTCCCGGACATAGTGGGAAAAAACATATAAAAATGAATTGAACTGAATTGAGGTAGAGTGACAGCTTTCCTGACGTGGTGTGGCATAGACAGGCAGCCGATAAAGATGAGTGGAGAAGATTGTGGGAGGCCTTTGTCCGAGAGTGGAGGCTGATGATGATGATGATGATGATGATGGGAAAAAGTACAAACATTTGGCACAATCTTTTATAAAACACACATATGGACAACTTTTACCGTGGGGAGATAAAAGAAAAAAGCACATTAAAGGTCACTAATAAATACTACATACAGGCTGCAGTTGTTAAAAAATAAAAAGAAATAACATGCAATATATATCAAAAAAGCTGCACCGAGTATAAAATAAAACAAAAGAATTGCTTAAAAGATTAGGGCAGTATGTTCTTGATATCTTCCTACTAAAGTACAAACGTTTTTCCAACATTAACCTATCCTAAGCAAACTTTTATCCTGAAAACAACTTTGTGTATAAATTTTCCGTCGCTCGAATCTGTTTGCTGAGTGATACGAAAAATGGAAGTGTGACACCTACATGTACTGCTCTGTGTGAGTGTGTGTGTGTGTGTGTGTGTGTGTGTGTGTGTGTGTGTGTGTGTGTGTGTGTGTGTGTGTGTGTGTGTGTGTGTGTGTGTGTGTCTATTTGCCTCGCTCTATTCTCCCTAGCAAATTGCGCACCTCATCAGTGAGAGAGAGAGAGAGAGAGAGAGAGAGAGAGAGAGAGAGAGAGAGAGAGAGAGAGAGAGAGAGAGAGAGAGAGAGAGAGAGAGAGAGAGAGAGAGAGAGAGAGAGAGAGAGAGAGAGAGAGAGAGAGAGAGAGAGAGAGACGAGAGAGGAGAGAGAGAGAGAGGAGAGAGAGAGAGAGAGAGAGAGAGAGAGAGAGAGAGAAAGAGAGAGAGAGAGAAAAAACTCCATCCTGCCTCACTTTTCTCCAACGCCTCATCTTGCATAGTCCTCTCATCCTAGCCGCCCCGCCACAAGATGAAGTACCCCGCCATAACTTTAACCTAAGCCGTGAAGATGCATCACTCAGCCGCCTAAGTAAAGGGTAAATCAACTTCCACTTTACTACCTGCTGCTTCCCGCTAATCAATTCACCGATACTAGTTGACAGGAAAGTCGAGAGTTTGACGGTGTGAGGAAAGGAAGGAAGGAAGGCATGACTACCTTCCTCACACCCCGATGTAAAATATAATATAAGGACTGCAAACTCACATTGGTGATTATAAGAAACATTGAGAATAACATTACATTTGACTTCATTTTGTAATATTAACATGTCAGACTGTAGTTTGTTAGCTATTATTCTTGCAGGTTATTAATGTGTCTCGGACGCCTGCATGTGACACTCAGACGGATAGCATAGAACTTATAATTAATAATGCATACAAAGATTAATTGAACATTGAATTTTCTGGGAAAACTTTTATGTCAAGTTCCCACGAAGCTAATGAACCACTAATGACTCTCTGATGCCAAAGGTTTGTTGCCAATATTGATTCCACGAAGTTTGCACAATAAGGAAATTAATGGTTTTGGGTTGCGAGTGTTTTCATGAACGTGTGTATGAAGGATAGACTGGCTGACTGACTGGTGAAGTGACTGTGTTATTTCCATTTAATTTTCATATCCGTTTACACAACTGAGTCACAACTAAGTAAACGTAAGTAAACTTATATAAAGGTATGATGAACTTTTCTAGGAGTTCATCATACTCTTCGTTGAATTCAAGTATATTTTTTTACACACACTTTACAAGGTAACTTACTGGTTCTACAAGTCAACAACTCCAGCTGAAACCTATACATTTGGATATGTTTTTTCCTACATTTATGTGACTGGTTAGTAAGAATTTATATTGATTCTTGTCAATTACCTCCTTTCCTTTACAAATTTTTTCATATTATATTCAAATTGGTTTATCAATGAGTGGATTTTCTCCTCTCCCTTTTATAGTTACTGTACTGGTCTCCTTCCATTGACCTGGTTATTTCCTTTGATTTAATGACTAACTGAACAGGATATGTAATAGTGTATTCAGTTCATTAACACTCAACACTCTCGAAGTAATGGCTCACGTAAGTACTTCTTCATTTGGATCATTTACTTCTCACTTATGATGTGTTTCCATGATTTTCGGTTTTCTTCACCGCTGCTCTTACACTATGAACACCTCTCTAGAGTATAACATTTTATCATCAAGTATGTCGTCCACCATAACAATTATAATGATATTTTACAAAGAAAAATCACACATTGCCTCCTCGTCCTCATACAGCTCCCTATTCCCTGTATTTTGTCTTTAACTTTGGTAGTGATGTATTCAAAGAAAATTTAGGTTTGTTTTCCTGCCTTCCTCTACTACACGTCTCTCATCTCTTCTTACATTTTGGTATCTAATGTAAGCATGTGTTTGAGTGCTTCCGTGTTCTCTACCATGTCATTATCCTGTGTGTGTGTGTGTGTGTGTGTGTGTGTGTGTGTGTGTGTGTGTGTGTGTGTGTGTGTGTGTGTGTGTGTGTGTGTGTGTGTGCACGCGCGCCATTCTCATCTTCTTGTCACTTAAGCGTGTGACGTTAAAGGTAATGAATTTGTATATCATATTATCTTTTTTCCCTTGAAGCTTTACTTATTCTACCAAATATTGTATAATTTTTCACATCACTTTCATCTTCTTTCTGCGAGTTATTTTCTTATTTCTAGACAAAACGCTGTAACTTCGCTCGGGAATCTTGCTCATATCTTTCTTCTTTCTTTTGTTCTTCTGTCCCTGTTCGCCTTCGTTTCTTTCTCTATATATCTCCCTTGGATTTCTCTCTTTTAATCTTGAATTGTCTCTTATTATTCTCTAACTTTATTTCTTCTTATATGTCTTTGGTGCCTTTGCTTTTGAGTTCGTTTGTCTGTCTGTCTGTCTGTCTCTCTCTTTCTCTCTTTTAACCATATCCCCCTACCCGCCCCCCCCACGACACACACAAAAGTATCAAAAACCACTGGTAAAAATAGTTGTCTAGCAGCAGCAACACCACCAGCCACACATCCTCCCTCGGCGGGGCTTGGCACGGTGCCCACTCCGCCGCCGTGAATGAGGCTTTACTAGAATAACACTCGAACGCATCAACCTCACCTCTTGATTAATTAGGAGCGACTTCTGCACCTGCAACCTGAGTAACAATGAAGGTGTTCCTCTCATTGGTAGTCAGGCAGGTAAATAGAGCTCAGGAGTGGTTAATGATGCTTGTGTCTATGTGTTAGTGCATGTGTGTATACTTATTACTGTAATATGCGACTGTTGTTAGGGAGGACGACACACACACACACACACACACACACACACACACACACACACAAAGACACACACAAAACAAATAAATGAGCCGTCACACAAACAGTAAATAGTGGTGTCTAGTAATAATAACCTGTACCATCACTTCCTTCCCTCTTGTCTATTGTCCTCCTAACACACATTCTCTCTCTCTCTCTCTCTCTCTCTCTCTCTCTCTCTCTCTCTCTCTCTCTCTCTCTCTCTCTCAAACGTGTCACTGTGAAATCGATACGAAAACCACTTGGTAGATCCTAACTATGACCTAGAGTTTCCCCTTCACGAGAACTTTTGTCAAGGAATGAAAGAAAAAAAAATTCACTCATGTAACCTTCAGAAATATTGATTGACCATTCACACGTAACAAGAAATGCGACTTCAGCCACACTAACATTTTTTTTTTTTTAGCATGAATGGTTGCTGTTCATTATAATGTTATTGTTATTGAGTGAAGCTACCAGGAAGACATTAATGGTTCAGTATATTATATGATTTATGTAAGATCCTTTATTGGTATTATCCTACATCGCCAGTTCTCTGTGTTTCTGGCTGAAGTCTGGTCGAGGAAAGAAGAAGAGAACAACAGAGGAAAGCAGCAGGTTATGGAAAACGAGTAAAGGAAGTGTAGAAAATAATGAAATTCTAACAGGGACGCAGGATATGAGAACTTCCATCGCCAATTCAATAACTCTTAAGCTTTTTACCTATATTGCATAACCTTCTATTTTCTTTTTCTATGCAAATATACAACAAACAATCCTAAGACATATATTACTAAGCCAAGAAAAAAAATTGTATTAATAAAATTCTGAGTGTAGAAAAAAAAAAGAGAAAAGGCAAGGCACATAAAGGCAGGTTATTCAAGAAGGAAGAAGGTCCGGCACGATGGTTGAGTCTTATCAATGGGAAGAAAAGAGTCTCGGGGTGAGGGTCGCTGTCATGAGACTGTGTTGCGTCCACCTGAGATTCCACGGCACAAAAGCAACGAAAAATGAGCTGCAGTCACGAAAACACAAATTAGTGTCGCTGTGTGTGTGTGTTTGGGTGTGTGTGTGTGTGTGTGTGTGTGTGTGTGTGTGTGTGTGTGTGTGTGTGTGTGTGTGTGTGTGTGTGTGTGTGTGTGTCCTTACAGGTACGGAAGAAAGAAAGAAAGAATAGGGATTGTGAAGAGGGAAGGATGCATGTGAAAGAACAGAGTAATAATGAAAGAAAAAATGAAATGAGGGTACGACATAAGTAGATTCATACCAAAGGAAGAGGAAAATACAATTTTTGAGCTGGTAAAAAAAATGCTGGTTGCTGGAAACGATATATCAAGTCTAGTTTCTGAAAATATTAAATACTTTCGCCGCGAGGGGTGAAGCAAGACAGGAGTGGGAAAAAAAAACTAAGAAGGGAAAATAATATCATGGTCGGTGAGGTAACAAACAGCTCGACGGCGGAGGTGCAAGGAGCGTGTGCCAAATTTCATGCCAAACTTCCCCCTTTTTCCTTTCATCTTGTTCACCGATTAAAAAAAAAGAGAAATAAAAGACCAATCAGGCTACAAACTAGATTCACATGCAAAATTTTACTGAATATATAAATAAGTGAATTTGTGTGTGTGTGTGTGTGTGTGTATGTGTGTATGCCTGTCCACCTGACTCCACTCAAACCCACGATAAAAATATAAAGGCAATAAATGGAATTCGCCAAGTGGAACTGGATATGTTAGTCAAAAGGAAAGAAGAAAAAAAAACACCCTTTCCCTGCAACACACACTTGGAGCTTCAGGAAAAGTCACCACCTGAAACACAACCACAGTGAGGCTCTCTTCTGTCCACTAGCACATGGGAGACTCACTTCATTCCCCTAAATAAACACAGCTCCTCTTATAATTGTCCCGTTGTGTCCCTGAGTTTCTGAATTTTTATCACACATGTCATTGAATTCCCACTACACCTGTGCCCCTGCATCACCACTACACCTGTGCCCCTGCATCACCACTACACCTGTGCCCCTGCATCACCACCACACGTGCCCTCTCCTCCCGTTGATCAGCAGGAGTCAAGGTTCACGGTCAAACATACCTTCACCCCCCCCACCCCCCCCCACACCACCATCGCCTCCTCCCAAACAGAACTGTAAAGATTCACGGCCCACACTTGGCTCCTTAAAGTGATTAGCTTATTTTATTTCATTCTGTAACTAATAGATTTATCCTCCGGTGAAACGGCCTTTGTATCCATTAATGAAAGCAGGTCTTTTGCATTCCTGATAGAAAAAGCTTAGAGATTTTTTTTTACTGATAGATACAAGGGCTGAAATTAATCTCTCCCCCTCGTGGTTTTCTCTCTCTCTCTCTCTCTCTCTCTCTCTCTCTCTCTCTCTCTCTCTCTCTCTCTCTCTCTCTCAAAGACAAAGGTTAACAGACATACATACAGTCAGAGATACACGCACGCACGCGCGTACACACACACACACACACACACACACACACACACACACACACACAAAAAAAAAAACATTCAGCCAATCTATAAGAACCTAATACAAAATAAAAAAAAGATTCTACCATTTCTGAGAAGGAATAGGTTCCGAGTAACAGATCACTCGATGAATGACAGAAAAAGCAATTTAAAAATGAGGTCAAGGATACACATATAGTGGTTCACATTTACGGCAACACTTCCTTTCGTTGAATTCTAAATCCTGATCCAGCCATTCGTTTAATTCCCTGATACCTAAGCACAACAAGGTCACACATAATAACACCGTCATTGATGGAACGGACATGAGAGGTAAAATAATAATCTTTAAACTTAGGGATTTAATATTTTCCCGAAAGGATGTTTTCCGCGTGCAATATTAATGAATAATATGCATAAAATTTTACTGAAAAGAGAGCCGCCAAACATTTCACACACTCTAAAGTTGAATGTCGAACTGAAACTGGAGTCTGAGGAAAAATCTTATAGAGGAACATTAACTTGAATGAGGAGAAGAATTAACGTTAAGTGACAGGGATCAGACTCATTGCACAAAATTGAGGTGAGTTTTCTCCTAACCTCCAAAGTTTGCAGTGATAATGTTTTGTGATGCAAGTCAGATGGATAGTCAGCTTCGTAGGTTTATAAATAACGATAGATAACCAAAGACAGTAATGAATGAGGAGAAAAGCAAGGGAAAGGAAATTTGTATAAACAATTAAAAAGGTGTTGATGTAATTACAACACGAAACAACTTAATAATAATAATCCTGGAATCAAAAACCTTTAAAAAATAACCTATTTAACTTCGAGCTCTAAAAGTAATCATAAAACGAAGCTACATAAACCTGTAATCAACACCTTTAAACAAATTGAAGCCCATAACATTAACTAACGCTGATCATTTGGAAAACAATAAAGCGAAAAAAAAGAAAGGAAATTAAATCCATTAACATTTCCCTGCCATGGTAGAATTTGCCAGGCCCTGTCTGGGAATCTGACCTTTAAATCTCGACTCTCAATTGCATTACTATTATTAAATCCGTGTTATCCACTACAGGTGATTGTCAGTAGAAAAGTGCAGCAGATGGATCGGGGCGTCACTATATGAAGAAAGTATGAAGAATGCAAATACACATTAAGATTTTTCTGCAGTTCTCGAGTGCATCAAAAGTCTTACAAAGTAAAGACGGAAAGTTTAAGCAAATATTGAATGGATGATGTTAGTCTATGAAAAAAGTCTATGAAAAAAACTAATATTTATCGTGTATATTTATCTAGTTGTATTTACCTAGTTGTAGTATATAGGGCCTGAGCTACACTCGTGTGGTCCTGTCTCCGTATCTATATTTGTACATTTTTTGCTGTGTGTGTGTGTGTGTGTGTGTGTGTGTGTGTGTGTGTGTGTGTGTGTGTGTGTGTGTGTGTGTGTGTGTGTGTGTGTGTGTGTGTGCGTGTGCGTGTGCGTGTGTGTGTGTGTCAGTGACCCTGTTATCCTCCTACGCAAAATAAGTGTTACATCACAAATAAAACAGCAGCTTTTACGATATAGATGTAACAAAGGTACGTGATACTCATTTAATTTGATAGGCGACTTGAAAAGAGATAATTCCTCAGTATTAAGTAAAAAGTCATATAATAATAATTAAAACAATTACAGCGAGTTTAATAGGAAATAAATAAGTAAAAATCCTCCTTATATAACATCTACAACACGACAATTTCTACATTGAAAAAAAACGTTCCGTGATATTCATTAGATGCTGGATATACATTGTGTACTTCTTGAACGTAGTAATCAAAAACACATAATATAAGGACGAAAAGAAATAAAGCGAGTAGAATGTAACTAAATGTAGTAAACTGCAATCAATTTTTCTTTTCAAATTCTATGGTACAATATCCTATATATGTGTAAATTTATGCTGAGAACCTTGGCGTGCTTAAGAGTTTACTTGGCGTGACATAATTTGCTGTGGTTCGGAGGGAATGAAATACACAAGAATGAAAGATATGAATAATATGAACGAGCCAATCTCTTGCTTGCATATGTAAGGACTGCTCCTTTGGTATAGTACTACTAGGATTTATAATACAACGACCACTACCACTAATACTACCACCACTACGACTACCGTACTACTACTTCTACTACTACTACTACTACTACTACTACTACTACTACTACTACTACTACTACTACTAGGGTCCACTGCTAGCTAAAAAGATAAGTAAAAAAGAAAATACTATATGAGACTTTAGTTCCAAATTGATTCGCAAAAGGACAGCAAATAATTGAACGATTATCAGGACATATCGGTCAAGCTTTCCTCATAACTGGAATCCCAACTATAACTATATTTCTTGCCAGTCTCTTAAGTGAAGAGTTCTGAGATGCAGCACCGACAATTAACCTGCGAATCCTGTAGTGAGCTCTGAAGGCTACATGCTCGAGGAGTTCCTGAGATGCTCTTGGTGGGGGCAGGAAAGAGGATGATGCAGCTATTAATGGTCATGAGGAAAAGCCGTTTGATCTGACCTAAATCATTGGGTGGCGAATCATCTCAACCTCGATGGAAAATATGTCTCCTCACGCTTTTCTTTTTGGCTTTCATCTCTCCTTTTATCCGTCTTTCAGAAAATTCATGTTCAGAAATTCACTTTATCTCTCTTGTATTCCTTGATACTTTTATCTGTATTGTGTCACCTTTATTATTTTTCTCTTACTTCTCTTTCATATAATTAAAAATCATGTAAGTCTCAAAAATACCATGAATTTCTTCTATTGTTCTAAACTTTTTCTTCTCTTACCAACCTTCTTTCTTTCCCTTGCCGTGTTTAACCTTTCCATTTCAAGCTATTAACTGTGAGCCAGAAATAGAAATTCTCGGAGTACCTTTCGTCTGTTGCTTCATTATTGGTTGACTTCCTTGTTCCAGGAAGCTACACGCATGTCACTTGAATTGGCTTGCATACCACTGAGCTGAGATGATTGTGTTTTCCTCTCCTAGTCTCCTCATCCGCGTCCTACTTCCCATTCCTTTGGAGTTTGGAATTAACCATCGAATCCTATTCCACTCTGCTATTCCACCTCGATATTCCCTCTACCACTCTCTGATTGCAAGACCCAAATGCTACTCTAAATTACCTCCGTTTCATGTGTATAGATTTCCTTCCTTCCAACTCCGTACTGGTTCACTTACCTGTGGGGAAGAAAAAATAAAGAGAACCATTAGAATATTGTGTTCCTTGAGTGCAAGTTTTTTGTGAAAGACGAAAGGCTAAGTGTTTCGAGAGGTGTGGGGGAAAGGGAGAGACAGGAGAAAGGGAAGGAATGGCATGACATGTGGAAATGGAACTGGAGGCCCTTTCTGGAATGAATTCGAGTGGAAAATAGATAGATAGGTTGATAAATAATTATATATATACATGAATATATACAGACTGACTGAAAAGACATGCAAACACATAAATAAACATTCGTAGTTGTAAACATAAAAGGTTAAAGAGTTTGGAAGACATACAAAAAATAACCCTCTTGCACGCAGACCAAAGGTGAGGTTACATTTAACAAAACACTGGCTTGAGGAAACAAAGGGCCGAGGAGTAGGAAGAAAAAACAACAAACAGAAACAAGTAATGTAAACAAGTTCGCCACGCATTCAGTAAAATGTAGAAAAAAAAGAAAAGAAAAAACATGCATCCTTAATTATATCAAATATTTAGTTGTTAAGCAAAAGAGACAATGCGACGAAAAATACCTGTTCGTATGAAATCTCGCCTTTCAGCCATACTCCATTTTTTTGTTAAGTTTAAGTATGCATAATGGAAGGCTACCGTGACAACAATGACAACAATGCATTAATATTCTCTTAGGTATGTTTTAGTTCAGTCAGATTAAAAGAAACATGTTGCTAAAATTCCCGCGTCTCTTTTCACACAGATTCTTATATTTTATGTTCTTTTAACTCTGCGATACGAGTAAGAAGGAAAATGAGGCGGATGAGGAGGAGGAGGAGGAGGAGGAGGGGTAGAGGGAAAGGATAACGAGGAGGAGAAAAGGAGGAAGAGGAGGAACACAAAGAAAAAAACGAACAGCAACAGACCAGTTAGCTTAAACGCAGCTATTTACAGAAAGCACAGGAAAAACTTTACCATCTAATCTACACTCAAGAAAATAGTCTGGCAAAGGGGAAGGATAACATGAAAATTGTCCTGAAAAAAGTATTAGAAGAAGAAACACAAAGGAATACATGAAGAGAACAAATACCATGAGAGCTATTGGTGAATAACGAGGCTTTCTGCTCAACTATTGCTACACTGGTGAACTATGTGTGGTAGAAAAGGAAAGAAAAAAAAACAGATCAAGGCTCCTCCCCACCCAGTAATCCCTCCGGCAAAGCGCTGGCAGGAAAACAGAAGGGAACACAATGTAATTTCTAGAGCATATGGACATGAACATTTTATAGCAAGGATTAAAATTGAAAGAAAACGCTAAATTAGATTGCCACTACTTTTGGTGCATTGTGTTCAGGGGAGGGAGAGGGCTTAAAAATAATAACCAGGTGCAGGAAGAGGAAGAAGAGGAAAAGGAATGCAAGAGGAGTAGGGAAAGGAAGAAGAAAAGGATAGCAGATTACATTAATTCTCCTTCAGTGCATTTCTCTGTTTCTTCCACCATAAGTTCTTGATACATTTCTTTTTACAGTCTTTCTCGAGCCAATCTTTTACACTATTAACTTTAACAGAGTTGCGTGTTTCCAAGGACAGGTGTGCGCACCGATAAACAGGTAGAGCTCTCTCTCTCTCACACACACACACCCACACACACACACACACACACACACACACACACACACACACACACACACACCCCACACACACACACAGAAAGAGACAGAAAAAGAGAGAAAAAAAAACAACTTTCATCTGTTTTCAATTACTTGCCGCTCATAATGCTTTCGGTATATGGAAACGAGAACCTGATTTCAGTTGTTCTTGAAGCAGCTTGAAGAAGGTTTTAGATAGAACGTGAATTGTAAAGGAAAGCAGTAGTGTGTGTGTGTGTGTGTGTGTGTGTGTGTGTGTGTGTGTGAGAGAGAGAGTGAGAGAGAGAGAGAGTGAGAGAGAGAGAGAGAGAGAGAGAGAGAGAGAGAGAGAGAGAGAGAGAGAGAGAGAGAGAGAGAGAGAGAGAGAGAGAGAGAGAGAGAGAGAGAGAGAGAGAGAGAGAGAGAGAGAGAGAGAGAGAGAGAGAGAGAGAGAGAGAGAGAGAGAGAGAGAGAGAGAGAGACCAAGGCAATTAACGAATATAAAAGTATTAATGACCTAGGAATCACCACCACCACCACCACCACCACCACCACCACCACCACCACCACCAGTAAAACATGAGACAAGACAAAATAAAACCACAAGTTAACAAGCATCACATATCGTTCACCCAAGTCACGAGCCTCACTCCTCACCACAATCTTTCCTCCTCACCTCCCATCAGAGTCTCCACCCGCGTCCACCACAACCATCTAACCACACACACGCCCTCTCCTTGTCAACCTACCTAACAGCGCTTATATCTACCTCATACTGCAACCTTCAAGACCATTCTACCACGTCAAGCCCCAACCTACTCCTTCAACTCCATCGCCTTACCTTACCTCAGCTCAGCCACTTTCCTCCTACGCTACGCCCGCCTTGCAGGAATACGAATGGAGATACAAGTACACGATGAGGAGAAAAAATGATGACAGACGGAGCTGCCACAGAGAATATTCTAGCTGAAGCCTTATGGAATACTCACCTCTCTCTCTCTCTCTCTCTCTCTCTCTCTCTCTCTCTCTCTCTCTCTCTCTCTCTCTCTCACATTCAAACACACACACACACACACACACACACACACACACACACACACACACACACACACACACGTCACCTCCAAGCTTCACACGGTAACCCAAGATATAAAAGATTGAGGACGAGACGAAAATAAACGGAACTGGAAAACATTTACTCCCTAGAAACGCGGTGCAAGTCTTTCGATGTACAGTGGAAAAAAAAAAAAATTTACGAGTCCCATTTGCCGCAATTACAATACGTATTTCTTTTCTTTTTTCCTTCCCCCAAACGATAATAGAAAAGGAGAGAGCCTGAGTGTTACTATTTCCACTCCTCTGCAAACAGTGAGGGGATCAAAATTATTAGGGTAATTTCCTCGCAATGATACAACGAAACGACAACCAAACAACTGTAAACCGTGAGACTCTTTAACACTGACCATCCCTGCTGCTCCTCCCCTCTCCTTTCCTTTCCCTTCCAGATGGCCTGCATAAGAGGGGATGGAGAAGGGAAAGGAAGTGGAGTTTGATCACCGTATACATTATTTTCTAAACCTCGTATTAGTCTCCCATTAAATGATGAAAAAACGGTTTAAGTGAAGCTTATATAAAGATGGGAGAAAATATATAATGTATTGCTACTGATATAAATTGGTTATGTTTTTTTTATCATCTATAAGGCTCGCTGATGAAAAAAAGGAAGGATAAGGCTAGGTAGAGAGAGCCAAGCAGAATGAGGGAAAGGAATGAAGGAATGAGAGTAAAGAAAAGATTATAAGATAGAAATGGAGGGCGAGGGAAGTTACGAGAGTGCAGAACAAAATTAGTATTAAAAGAAAGAAGGGAAATTAAAAAAAGGGATTAAGAGGAGAAAGAGAAGGAAAATGAGAAGAAGGGTGGGAGAAAGGTATTGTATAACCTTCCCTGGTCAATGGGTGTCAAGGAAATTCGGGAGATAATAAGGAACCAATTAAACAGGTGTGGTGGACTGTTTGGAGAGTCAAAGCTAATTCAATAGAGAAGGACAGGAGAGGAGGGAGTGTGATAGGAAATGTAACAAGGAGAGGGAGGAAGGACACACAGCAACTAATAAGCTTCAAACCACCAGGTATTTACAAGCAAGTGAAGGCAACAAGCACCTTCCTCATAGCGATTCTTATCTCATCTTGCATTTTACATTTCACGCTAAGAAATATTACAATAACATCATCCCAGCTCAAGCTTCAAATCCAATTAGCACTGAAAGAAGATCAAACAGATGGTAATGAAAGTAGTTTTTTTTATTATTATATTTGATTACGTAAAAGGAGTTTAGCAGTGAAGGGAAAGAAAATAGTCAGAGTAAAGAACAAAAAACAGCAATAAATATAAGACAGTTTCACACACACATACAGAAAAAAACAAAAGCAAGCAGGACACACAAGAGGTCTATAATGTTTTTTTCATGTTAACGAGATAACTTAATGTCCTGTTTGAATAACCAGCTTCAGTGTAGTGTTGAAGCATGTCACCGAGGACTGTCACCTCACCAACAGATCTGAGGTCGAGGAAGATGAGGTAATACGTGGAATAGCGATGTCGAGAGAGGGAGGAATACAAAGGCTTTTACAGAGGGATTACTGGAAGACTTAAAACGTGAGTGTGATTCAGTCCATTTACAAGTCGGTGTTTAAGAGGTAATTCTGAGTGGCGCGACGTCTTCCATGGGAGCAGAAAGCGACGGCGTGACTTGCGTGTAGTGTCCTGACGAGACAAACCCGCGCCCACAAACACCACACTCAGCACTTTGACACACACAACTATATACCCTCCATGTCTCCTGCACCCGAGCTTCACCGCATGACACGTCCCTAAACATGTGTATGATATCCACCACTCTGGCGTCCTCCTCCTTTTACTGTATCACGAGTTAACTCATAAACATTCTTGCTGCGTGCTGCCGCCTTATATGCTTGTGGACTCAGAATGCACCGTGATTCAAGGCGCAAAAATTAGTGTTAAGTTGTAAAACGGCATTTCTACTGCTGATACATTCGATAAAGAAATGGAACTATTACTTGAGCCAAAAAATGTATGTAAGACGCCATAAAAAATAAATAAATGCAGCTTCAGAAAGAAAAAAAGAATTCCAAAAACTAAAGAGTAAATTTTTTTTTCTTCACAATTCTATAAACGTCTTTTTAAATGTTAAAGAAAGAAAGAAAATGCCCAGTAGAGTGTTTTTAGTATGTAGCTCAACCACCTGGGTCTATAACTGTATGTATTAAGTATGCGGATCACTGAAAGTAAGTACATTGCTACTCCCCAGGGATAGCGTATGGAGATGACGTGCCTTTTAGAGCCTTGGGGTGGGAGCGTCTGGCTGTGTGCGGGGCGGTATGCAAATGATTCCAGTTATGTCCCTCGGCGACTATACTCCGACCGCAGGAGGAAAAAGGGAAGCACTAGGTAATATTTCGTCTCCACAACTTAGGCAGTGAGGCCATATTTTTCTTAGCATTACGACATCCAAGATACCACTGGAGGTTATTTGTGCTGTTCAGAGCTTGCCAAGAGCCATGTAACTGATTCTGAATGCATGAATAACACTTTTGAGAGAGAATAAAGTAAACTCGGCAATGCCACAGCTTCGTACCTTGTTTCTGAGTGCGAAGAAGGAAAGAAGAGTTTATGAGAAAACGAAAAAGTTCAGAAAATTCGAAGAGAAAAAGGTTAACAGCTCACACATAAAAAAATGTTCTGAAGTATGTTTATGCTAAAAATATATTGGATGTCTAAATTGAAGATCAACGGATCCGAATATAGATGCGGATATCAGCCTTGCAATTTTTTGCCTAAGGTCTGATTAAACTGATGTATAAAGGTAAAACTATGTTTTATTAATCTTGAACGAAGAATTTCTGTTTATAAAAATAATGTGTCAGAAGTGGGATTCGAACCCACGCCCGGAAGACCGGACTGCGACCTGAACGCAGCGCCTTGGACCGCTCGGCCATCCTGACTTATGAAAGATAGAGAGAGTGAGAAAGAGAAAGGGAAAGAGAAAAAGAGAGAGAGAGAGAGAGAGAGAGAGAGAGAGAGAGAGAGAGAGAGAGAGAGAGAGAGAGAGAGTGAGAGAGTGAGAGAGTGAGAGAGTGAGAGTGTGTGAGTGTGTGTGTGTGTGTGTGTGTGTGTGTGTGTGTGTGTGTGTGTGTGTGTGTGTGTGTGTGTTTGCGTTTGCGTTTCTTCCTTGCCTATATATAGTTCCAAATTCTTGGGACACTGCCGTCACGTCACATTGAGTGTACATGCAGTGCACTGTATTTGTGTGGAAATTATGAGTTTTAAAGAATTATTGTTCAAATGTGGATACTGACTGAAACAAAAATGGGGATACGGATGTGAATTTCCATTTAACGTTGTGCATTAAGGATGTGGATGCGGATGAGGATATCTGATACAACTCTATGTAAAGGCGGGACTTTTAGTAACTTGATTCAATGTAGTCATAAATGTCTACACGTGAAAGGCAGACAAGGTGAAGACCTTTCAAGAACCTACTGACCACTACACTTGGGGCACCGAGTTCAGGTGTTTATAAATATTCTGAGAAGGATAACAGAAAATATATCGCTATGCCCTCTGTCGGTAGTCAATATGAGAATCCCGAAGAAGCATAGTAACTTTCAACTGTTCAGATAACTTAATATTCACCACATGAAAAGTCTGTCATATGAAGTAAAAAAAGAATAAAAACCCGGCATGTCCAAGAATATTACTGCAGCAGGCGACTCCTCTCTCCCTTCTGAAGGTTACGAGAGTAATTATCATCGTTCATTCTTGCATGTTTAAAAACTATTCCACATAAAGACTGGTGAACAAAGAACCATCACTGTTCTTATCACTTGACTTGTGGAATACCAACCCACTGCGTAGTTACAGTTTTCTTGTCACGTCACATACAGTATTTTCAATATTTCTTCTTTATTTTTTCTATTATTAAAGCTTTAGAAAGGTATTTATCGGTCTTATACGTTTTAGCATTTACAGTATCTCGAAACAGTTGTAAGAGATAAATCGTCTTTTTAAAATTAGCAAATCCTCGTCACTAGACAAACAAATAAACAACTTCATGATTTAAAAAAAGGAAAAAGGAAAAAGGAAAAACTAAGGAGCACAAAATTTAAGAGAAGTAAAGGACATCAATCTCCATCCAACATGTCCACTCGCGGCTTGGTTACATTTCCACTACACCAAAACACCATTTACCCACCGCAACACAGCCTCCACACACTGCTGGGTTATTTCCCGAGTCCTTGCACCCTACCGTCCTTGCTTCATCCTTCCTTCATCCATGTCTTTTTGTATTCTCTATTCCCTCCACGCGTCTCAAAACTTATCAATCTACATTCGTCTACTGTAATAATCCCCAGCCGTCATATGATTCCTCCTGGGAACAACAGGCTCGAGGCTACCATGGTAACGACACGTGAGGTAAAGAAACGTTTTATGGAAGAGCATCTACACAGTAGCACTTCGCCTCTGTTTTTACGGCCATAGCGAAGGTTGTCGAACTCTTGTGTCTGTCACATTCAAACTTTCATGTAAATAAAAAGATGTCACGATTCTATGACTAGAGATTATCAGTATCAGTTATTAGTTATTAGTTATCAGTTGTTGTCATGATGGTTCTCTTGTCATAGATATTAATATGAAGATACTAAATAAAAATAAATAAAATAAATTAGTCCTGGCAGTTGCGTGTCTCCCTACATGACGTTGGGGACGATGTAGAACTCCAAACACTGAACACATGCATGCAATTTTTTACGAGTATTGGCTTTTGACAAACTTACATAAATGAGTGATCTGTATCTTCAGATGTGTTTAAAAATATGCAAAGTTTTGATAAGTTTCATGTAAGTACATTTTTTAACAGAGCGGACTTTTGAATTGAATTGTGTTCGTCACATGCAAACTTTCATGTAAATAAAGAGATGTCGCGATTCTATGCCCAGAGCTTATCAGTATCCTTGAGTATCTCAGCTTCCTGAACTATCCTGAACCTGAGGCTAACATCCCTGAAAAGGAGGCGTCTTTTGTATCTCTCTCTCTCTCTCTCTCTCTCTCTCTCTCTCTCTCTCTCTCTCTCTCTCTCTCTCTCTCTCTCTCTCTCTCTCTCTCTCTCTCTCTCTTACGCACGTGCGTCTATCATCGTCTCAATCAGCGTAAACAAAAGCCCAATTAACTTATTTTAACACTTTAAAAAGCAACCTAATTTTCTTTCCCGTCTTCCTTCTTGGTCCCAACCTTTACTCTCCTCTCACGCAACCTCTCCACTGTGCAATTGACTTCCTCTCCGCAATCCCCGCTTTGTTCCCTTTTCACCCTATTCCAGTCTCTTTCCC
>JAPQNM010000043.1:17659434-17666934 GCA_029783475.1 Metacarcinus magister | reverse complement strand
GCTTTATCCGTATGTATAAAAGAGAGTGGGAGAGTGGAAGAAGAGAGAGAGAGAGAGAGAGAGAGAGAGAGAGAGAGAGAGAGAGAGAGAGAGAGAGAGAGAGAGAGAGAGAGAGAGAGAGAGAGAGAGAGAGAGAGAGAGAGAGAGAGAGAGAATGAGAGAGAAAAGAAAACATTACGGGTGGAAAGTGTTCTGTTACAGCTAAGCACTTTTATGTTCTAAGCTTACCAGTCCCATGTAGCTTCTCCACTTTCCTACTTTCTTGCTGGAGTAATGGAGGTGGAAGGGAGGTGTACCCGTGAGCAGCTAGTTCACCTGACCCATCCACCTTCATGGGCCAACAGGTAAACCCATAAAAAACCTTCACTAACTCTGCCTTTCTCGACGTTTTCTCTCAGTACATCCAACAATTTATTCTGTCTACTTCTCTCTCTGTCTGACTTTACTTCCGACTACTGCCTTTCTCTCTAATTAGGCTGCTCTCTCTCTCTCTCTCTCTCTCTCTCTCTCTCTCTCTCTCTCTCTCTCTCTCTCTCTCTCTCTCTCTCTCTCTCTCTCTCTCTCTCTCTCTCTCTCCAGGAAGCGAGTTATTTCACTTGTTAATTAGCACTGCATTAATTGATCAAGTTGTCTCAGGTATGATATTTTAGGGGAAGGATGTGTGTGTGTGTGTGTGTGTGTGTGTGTGTGTGTGTGTGTGTGTGTGTGTGTGTGTGTGTGTGTGTGTGTGTGTGTGTGAACGCTATTTTTAACACGTGAAGCATAACAGGATAAGCGTTTAGTATGAATTTTTTTCGGCTGGAATATTTAATGTTGCATGAATGATCAGTTGTTTTTCCCCTCACACTTACTTAGGCATCGAGGGGAAGTGATCACTCTCCCCTCACTAACACAATAAACTATAATATATCGGTTCACATGCGTAGACTTCACTACCAATACATTACAAGACAACGATGCAATAAAATCGATAACTTAGGTCATACGTTGATATAGTGAATACATATTTTAGTGTTTGAAGAAGAGATATTATTACATAGCTGCGTATTAATGTTAACACTTGATAGGATAGATTTATTTTCGGTGGTAACATGATTAAAATATTTGCTTTTGATCTCACCCTTTCCCCGGCGGCTCTGTGTGAAGTTGTTCAATCACATTAATTTGATCGTGTCCCAATACAGCTCCACATATTTAACCTATCAGTGTATGACCCAAACTTTTACATCCCTAACTATTACACTAGATGATAATGACTGAAATATACTTAATTTATACAGAATAAACGACACTACTAATTGACATTTAGATTCACATAGTAAATACAAGGAACGATACCAATTTTTATAGATCACATGAAAAAATACTTGATTTATAGCTTAATTGTTGCTATACATTCCAAGCATTCCAAACCTGCAAGTATAAAAACAATGTATTTTATAAACAACAGGTGATAAATTAGTAAGATACCGTACCAATTAATTGAGGAAAAACGAGTTCCTTTCTTTTTGCTTTATGTATTGGTATTACCAGCTGTGTGCTTCAGCCAGTGAGGGGGCGAGGTTGTACTACTTCATTTGTTCACTTTGCATAACCCTAAGACACTAAATTAACCCAACAATCATCCAAATTAATTATTCAAGGACGAGGAAAAAAAATCGCCATGTTTACTTCACTCGCTACATAAATACATAACAATAGTCTATCGAAAGATCCGTCTAACTTGTTTTCTATTCATCAAAACAAGTGGTTTACATGTTTGACATTTAAGACGTGTGTGTGTGTGTGTGGGTGTGTGTGTGTGTGTGTGTGTGTGTGTGTGTGTGTGTGTGTGTGTGTGTGTGTGTGGGTGTGGTGTGTTTGAAAGCAAGAGAGAACAAAAAATAACACAATTCCCTGAATGAAAGACAATATCCATTTGAGTAAGTATACTGGTAGTGGCATCATTACCATCATTTTATCATTATTACTATCATTATTGTTATTATTATTATTATTATTATTATCATTATTATTATCATTATCTATCATTATCATTATCATTATTATCATTATCATTATTATCATTATCATTATTATCATTATCATTATCACTATTATTATCATTATTATTATTATTATTATTATTATTATTATTCGTAATAGTAGTAGTAGTAGTGGTAGAAGAAAAAACAACAGTAGGAGTAATGTTTAAAAATAATTGTAGTGGTGGTGGTAGCGGAGGGAAAAGGTAATTGTTTTGGTTTCCCCAAAGAGTGCCTCTGTGTCCTCCCGTCATGGCTTGAGGCGGAGGGAGGAAAACAACGAGACAGACGGGTTTGACCTTGAGATGGATGGAGAGGGGGGGGGGAGGGGAGGATGGAGGAGACGTGATGCGAAGGGAAAATGAAAGCAGAGAGGGAGAGAGGGATAGACAGACGGACACAGGGAAGGAGAGAGGAAGGCTAATAAAGATAATGAGAAAGCGTGGAAAAAATAGTTGAGGAGAGGAGCGAGGGATTGAGGACGGATGAAGAACAGGATGGGGGACTTCAGAGGAAAGTAGGGAGGGTGTGAAGGGTCCCAGGAGGAAGGGTGAGAGAAGGTGGATGATAAAGAAGGGTATGTGGGAGGGAAGATAAGCAGAGGATGGAAACGTGGGTGGGTGTGGAAGGACAACAAGGGTATAGAGAAGAGAGGGGATGAGATGAAAAATATGTTAATGGAGAAAATATAAGATGGAATGAGCCTTAAGAAAGGGGTAAAAAGTCATTACATTTTATCTTACAGGGAAGAAAGAAAGAAAATAATAATGAGAGAAATATATAAAAAGATACTAAGATGGTAAAAGTAATTGGGGATTAGCTAGACACATGAACATTCAATAAAAACACACGAATATAATTTTAACGAAATAGCAAATGAACTGAACCAAATAGGAAAAAAAATCATGTGTATATATATAAAAGACGTGTTGTATTTCACTTATTTCTCCCTTGCAGCAAACGTTATTGTGTTACATGGATTGCAGGTTATTCTAAAAAAATAAAATAATAAATACAAAAAATATTCTTAATACCCAACACTATTCACTTTGAAATTGGAATATTCTGAACATTTTACGACACCATTGGAACGTCAGCTACACAAAAATTTTAAATAAACTGTAGAATAACAGAATAGGAAAAAGAAGCCAGTTAATGGACGAGGAAAGAGAAGCCAAATAAGCAGGAACAGTGTGTATTTTCCTGAGGTATTACACGTAAGGCCAATAACGTTACATTACGAAGCAGAGCGAGCGAGAGAGATAGAGCAAGAGCGAGAGAGAGAGAGAGAGAGAGAGAGAGAGAGAGAGAGAGAGAGAGAGAGAGAGAGAGAGAGAGAGAGAGAGAGAGAGAGAGAGAGAGACAGGTACAGACAAACACAAACAGACAAACAAAACATGCGTACATACATTCAAACAGACAGACATGCAACCAGATATATATACAAACATACGTACATGCAGACAAACAAACTTATGAATTGAGTACAAAAGCAAAACACACATGCAGGGAAAAGAACAAAACTCAGACCAGATGTAAAACACAATACATGAAAAAAAACATACATATACGCATACAGGAACACACACACACACACACACACACACACACACACACACACACACACACACACACACACACACACACACACACACACACACACTCTTTTACTGAAATGCCAATACTACTTTTTTCGGTAAAACTTTTATTATTTGTTTCTATTATAGTGAAGGAATCGCGTCTATAGTCAATAAGAAATCGAGGCGAATTATTCTGAGACTCAGTAACTTCATAGTTTTCTGATTGATTGTATTTGACATAGGATTACCATTTCATTACATCTATTATCTTGGATGAAGAAATAATCAACAGGTGTTTTATCTATTAAAAATTCTAACTATATTGAAATTTCTCTATTTCTTGCGTTTCAGTGACAATGTTGGACGCCAGGAGGTGATGCAGATCTCACAAGCATACAAACAATCAAGAAAAACCAGCTACACATACCTGTCTTGAAGGTAATCTGATAAATAACCTGGAAACTATGCGCTGGAAAGCCGAGTAACACACAGGATGATTAACGTTTTCTGAGTGAATGAAAAACAAACTATTACTGCCAGAAAAAAATAAATGACTGTGAGTAGGAGAGGAGGACGCATTAGTGGGCAGAAGGTTCGTTATACTAATGCTTCCTGAAAACTATTTATTCATAATTAGCAAGACGAAAATAAATGATTTTGCCAGAGTTTTGGCTCATTAGGCTTATCTGTCCTCATAATGAATTTATCATTTGAAAAATTTACTCCGTTCACAACATTAATATAGATTATGTAAGCGACCACAAGAAAGTATAAAAGTAAATTTTACTTCCTGCTTACGTGACCATCTTGTTGGACAATTTTGTATCACATCTAACAATAATAACAATGATAATAATAATAGTAATAACAATAACGTAATGATGACAGAAAGACGCACACAAACACACATACACACACACACACACACACACACACACACACACACACACAAATATTAAACACACACTGTCAAACCAATCAATACAGACGGCCACCAGCGATGCACAAGGCGACACAAACCCTCGCCAGACGCTACCAAAGACTTGTCCTTCAGAAGCGAAGTTGTCACCATCTCCTCTTACACTTTTCTTCCTCAGACGCTCCTCCTCCCCTGCCACCTCCCTCCTCTCCCCAGCCACCACCTGTTATAGAATCTCGTCGATACTCGGAGGCAAAAACTTAGAACGATAAATTTACCGTGAAAACTTAAATCTTTTGTATATCTTGGTTATATATTTTGAGGGGATTTTGTTGCATCGTATCGACAAACCATTTCATCTAAGATTTGATTACATTTTTTTTTCACTTGTCAAACGAGATTTCTGTATCTATTTTTTTTTTCTTTTTTCTTTTTTCTCGTCTCAGAAGCAGCAGCAGCAGTCTGAGCGAATCTTTAAGAGGATGAGCTATCGAACAACTTTTATCCACATTTTACCTTTAAAATTCTAGTGACTACGTGTGTTTTTCCTTTTTTCAATTCTATTTTCGTCTCATCTCTTGCGAATTCAGTCCCACAAGCCTTTCTCGAAACCTTAAATTTCTTTATTTCTTTACTGTTTTGCACCCATTCTCTTTTCAGTAATATATTCATCCCTCTCACTCTCTAAGGCCACTTCTCTTCCCTCTCACTGCCACGATGCTTCCCTCTCTTCCCTATGCCTCTCATTGCTACAGTGCTTCCCACTCACATTCATACAAATCTCTCCTTTCACTGTCAATATATTCTACTCATCTTACTGATAACGTATTTCCCTCTTCGTGGTACTCGTATTACTGTACTGTATCCTTCTTACTGCTAGGGTATCTCCCCCTCTAACTCCTACGTCATTCTCCCCTCACCCTAAGGACCCGCATCGCCTCCCCTCTTTTTGGACACACCCCTCTCCCAATAGCCTCTTCCATCACACTCCCACGAGCAAAAACCAACCATTCCTGCTGGTGGTGTTATCTGCCGCTGACTGAGAGAGGGACAAGACCTGTTGACTTTGCGAAGAGTGAGGAAGATACTACCTACAGTCCTACACGTTTACTCCGTTTTCTATGGCCAACAGAACGCGAGTCCCACTGTGAAGGTACTGTTGTTAAGATTGATGCTTTGTCCTCTTGTCGAAATGTTGGTTGATCGGAGGGACAGTATCATCACCCTGCAGAGGGAAGCACGGCAATGATTATTATATTATGCTGTACAACTTGTCCTTCTTTCCCGTAGACTCATCTTAGGTACGCCGCAACGCTAAGACTGAAACTCCTGGAAGATTGTGTGCTTAGAATATAAATAATATTAAAAAAGTGTCTTCGCTCTCTCAATGTAAACGCTGGGAACGTGCTTCAAGTTAAATTACAATTTGATCATAATTGTTGTCATTCCTCAAGCAAATCTCTTCTCCGATATTGGTCACTTGAATGCACAGAGAAAGACAACATATAAAATAATAAAAAAGAAGTCCCAATATTGGCAAGACTCTTTGGTCAGAGGTAGAATTTACAGCATGGCCTGTATATCCCTGTCTGCCGTATATCACGAGGGCACCACATTCAACATATATTCGTGAAATAGAATGTGACAAATCGTTAACTTTTTCCACATACATATTCGTTTTTCTGTTTCTGCGGAAAAGGAGTAATGTGTTTCAAAGCAGAAATCTTAGACATGTGATAGGAATGGCGGTGAGTTAGTGTATCCCGATTACTGAGTTGATTGCTTAAGTGACTGGATGAAAAAAAAAAATATCACTGGGAAAGAGCAAACAATTGATAATATAAACATAGACTAAAATGCATTCAAATGTTGTGTTAACTCTATAAAGATTGTTGCTCACGGTACTTCACTCTCAGAAGCGACGGAACCAGAACAGACGACGGACACTAATCTAATAAAACAGTCAGAAAGATGAATTGTAACGCAGGTTTCAGCTCAAGAGATGTAAACCTCTTCCTCGCTTCATTTAAGACGAGTATAATGGCTGGGACGTAGGCAAGTGTGTGTAATAAAGTATACACGAAATAATTAGATTTACCCGTCTGAGACCTCAAGATTATTATAAAAATCTTTAATAACTCCAAAACAATTAAAGTAATGCAAGAGAAAAATACATCAACACAACAAGAAGAGAAGGAAGAGAATACTTTTGTTTTCTATACAATTTACAACTCGGTAAATATGCACGTCTTCAGGTTTCATGGGGACGCGTTTGACTCCATAAGGACCTCGTAAAAAACTGCGAGAACCTCCTCCTATGCTTGAGAGTTTAAAGAGCGAAGGCCATTAGCTCCTCGTACTCGGATATACGCGTGGCGGCAACAGGTAAATACATAGCTGTGCGGGTAATAAAGGCCAATGCGATAACTTGAACGGGCGGCGGCAGGGATGAGTGACGGGCGCTGCGGGAAGGGAAGGGAATAGTGGTGGTACTCATGTAAAGGATGTATGCAAATATCGACTTCAGCAAACGTCGATTAAAAAAATAGATCAAATACCTCACCGATAAAATAAAATAAAACAATGGGTAACAAAAAATACAATACCAATTAGAAAACAAAACAATTGAAGAAGGAAGAAAATATTTACGCATCAACTAGCAATAACGTTCTATGCATTATTTAAACGCCATCCATTCAACGCATTTAAGTTTGCTACCCTATTGGTTGCTCGAAAGACTGTTTGCTTATACGTGTGACATCTTCAGCAACACTATAACTCTTCACTGTCACATCCAAGGTAAGGAGACGAAAGTTCCATAAGTTACTGAGGTCTGCCTTGAAAATGTGACAACCCAAAAAATGAAGATTCAAAAAAGAATGGAAAGAAGATAATGGAAGAGCAGGAAGAGAATTAGAAAAGAGGATAAAAATGGAGATGGAGGAGACAGACTACAATGGCAAGGCGGAGGAAGATA